>VMDR010007451.1:0-40495 GCA_007922815.1 Macrotus californicus | reverse complement strand
ACAAGTCTTCAAGCCAGCAGTCATCATCTTCGTCGTCTTCTTCCTTGTCGTCCTGTTCTTCGTCATCAGCCGTTGTGCAAGAAATCTCCCAACAAACCACAGTAGTGCCGGAATCTGATTCAAACAGTCAGGTTGATTGGACTTACGACCCTAATGAACCACGATACTGCATTTGTAATCAGGTAAAAATCTGGCCTATGTCTATAAAACCTTAATCTGAATAAACTAGGAAAAAGGGAACAATTTTATTTTGTTCAAGTGCTATTTTTACTCTAGTTAAAATACCCTTCCTTTGTTTTAATATAATTTTCTCCTGCTTCTTATAAAAATGATGTTCGTTGAAAATACAAAGAGTATAAAGCAATATGTAAGTCAACCATAATCTCAGCCCTCAGATATAACATGTAACTAAACATTTTGATGTACCACTACTACATACCCCAAGTGCATATTATTGTAGTCTGCTCATGTAGCCGTAATACCATACCACAGACTGGCTGGTTTAAAGAACAGAAATTCATTTTCTCACAGTTCTGGAGGCTGGGTAGTCCAAGATCAAGGTGCTGACTGATTCCATTTCTGGGTTAAGAAAGGAAGAAAATCCAGTAAATACCTTGGCAATAAAAGTAGGTTACTTACAAAAGAACAAAGTCAGATTCACCCACAATTTCCCTCCATAACACTAAAATCTAAAATTTGTTGAAATATGTATGTAGAGCTTTGAGGGAGAAATCTGAGTGTCCTCCAAAAAACTGTTACCTAGAGAAATTATTTGTTCATGTGCTTAGAATAGAAAGTATGCCATCTATTTAATCCTTTTTGGAAAATTATTCTGTCCGTTGAGAATTTCAGTGAATTCAGGAATTAGGAAGTTGTACTATAAAGTGCTAGTAATGAATAGCAAAAAGATAATGAGAAAGGATATGTGTATATAAGGTAATATACATTCAAGGTAATACGTTTAGAAGTTTAAATGAAGTGGAGTATTGACTGCTAAAATACAAATGGCCTAACATGACACAAGAAAAAATAAAAGACCTAAGTAGGTAAGTAACCAAAGGAGAAACTTGAAATCTTCACATAAGGAACCACCCACAAAGGTGATTTGTAGAGCAAGTTCTTTCAGACTTTGAAAGAGGATATAATTTCTACATATCTCCCTCTGTGCCTCTGTAAAGCCTTTTAGAAAAAATATATAAACTGTGTAAATCTCTATATACCCTGTTTCTTAATACTGTTGTATATTTGGTACATTTCTGTATTTTCTAACAGTATTATAAACAATTAACTTGGATTTAGGTGCTTGTTATATAGTCATAATAAGAATATTTAAATTTTTTTAACTAGGTATCCTATGGTGAGATGGTGGGCTGTGATAACCAAGATGTAAGTATTAAATTTTTCTTTTTAGGAATGAAAACATCGCATGTTATTAACTTGAATATTTTTATTTACTGTGTCTCTCAGTCTAAGAAAGCAGTTATGCAGAAGACTTTTCCTCTCCAAAATAGAGGAGTGTCCGTTAATGTGTTCCCTGTTTTAACTTTTAAAACTAATCTTAGGGTTTTATGCAGATTATATTTCTCAAAAGGGTGTTACGTTGTATGAAAATTGGAAACACCCCTCCCCCTTTACTAAAGAGTGTTGTGTTTACTGGAATCTAGCACACTTGTCACAGTGAAGAATTGGAATTCCAAACAGTACATTCTTTCAAGAAGCGTGATGCTCAGGTGAAGTGTGGGAATGGCGAGGATCTAACGTGAGATTCTTTTCCTCCCGTTAGTGTAGCATTTCCTATTGTAGTCTGCAGGTGTCAGCTGAGAAAAGCCACTTCTGATATAAAAAAATAAAGGATATTTGACATTGCTCTTTCTTTTGGAAGCTTAATTTTTGTTAGATACATGCTTTTATTGAATGCTGAGAATGTGTGGTTTAGGAATTTTCACTCCTTATTTTCACATAGCTCTTTTGTCCACCTTTTACTCCAGAGGAGGTAACAACGCTGAACTCTATAGAAATCCTACTCAGTAAGGTCAGGATCTTAAGATCAATACTACGATTTAAATTTTTAAACAATGTGAAGATTGAGCAGGGTTAGCTTGGTACATTAAAATTTGGGCTTCTTCTGACCTGACAGGGTCCCAACAGCATGTTCACATAGAGAGAAAAAGACTCTCTGTCCACTTCCTTTTTTAGAATTGCTTGTGGGCTGTGATTATTGCAAAAACAGTGTTGCCCACACGTTTCAAGAAGGGCTTTGGAAACTGTCGTCTGGACAGTTAATGAAAATGACGAATGAGATTTTTGTGAATACCCCATCATACTCTGATCTCTCTGATTCCCGGTTACACCCTTCTGAATGCTAAGATTTTCTGTGAAAGCGTAGAACTGCCCAATGTATTGAAGACTGGAGTGCTTTCCTCTACATATCTAGCAGTGGATACAGAAGGAAAGCCAGGGCATTCCTTTATGTCTTTTATTACAAGTAACTTATTCTACTCTATATGGGAAAGAATAAGGCTGAATATTAAGTAGGGTCTTTAAAATACATTTCCTTTCTACATAAGAGACCCATCTCACTTCTTCTTGTCTTTGAAAGTTGGTATCACCCTGGCTGGTGTAACTCAGTGGATTGAGTGCCGGCCTGCAAATTAAAAAGTCGCTTGTTTGATTCCCAAGTAGGGCATGTACCTGGGTTGTGGGCCAGGTCCCCAGTAGGGGGTGCAGGAGAGGCAGCCCATCCGTGTTTGTCTCCCTCTCTTTCTCCTTCTCCTCTCTTTAAAAATAAACACATAAAATCTTAAAGAAAAAAAAAAGTTGGTATCAACTTACTCTTCTAAGTAATTTTAGTGAAAATAAAATTACTCTTCAAGTAATTTTAGAAGTAAAATTAGTAAATTTTAGTTCATTATTTAGGATTACATGAATCTCAGAGTTAACAAAGATATATAATTTTTCTGTGTCTCCATTTCCTTTTCTCTGAAGCTCATCAGTTGGACCATGTGATTTGTATATCAGCTCCTAGATCTAAACATTTTTTCCCATTAATCTAACTAATACTCATTCTACTGGGCGTATGTTAGTACACTCCCTAATCTTCAGAGGCACAGAAAATGATTTCTTTGTAATTTTACTTTGCAGTGCCCTATAGAATGGTTCCACTATGGGTGTGTGGGACTGACAGAAGCACCAAAAGGCAAATGGTACTGCCCACAGTGCACCGCCGCAATGAAGAGAAGGGGCAGTCGGCACAAATAGAGGTGCTCGTTTCATGGGAGGAAGAGAACACTTCGACTAAACGTTTTCTATAGGACTTTAAAGAAGAAAAGAGAAAGAAGAAACAATGCATTTCTAGGCAACCACTTAAAGGATTTACATAGACAATCCTGTAAGATCTTGAATTTGAATTTTATGGGTTGTATTTTAATAATGTAAGTAAATTATTTATGCACTCCTGGTGTGCTATGAATATTATTCCAGTTAGCCTTGGATTATTTCGGTGGCCAACATATGCAGACATTTGTATCCCTCAGCCATTTTCTCAAAGTAATGGGCATTCTATAATTTAGACTTCAAAGGATTCCAACGATGAAGATTTTAAGAAAAGTATTTTATATTTAACAGGTATGTTCTGCTGCATGTACTGTACTCCAGAGCTGTTATGTAACACTGTATATAAATGGTTGCAAAAAAAAAAGTTAGTGCTTCTAAGAAGAATTTAAGATAATGGTTTTTTAAATGCCTTTATAATAAGCTTTGTTTCTTTGTGAAACTACATTCAGCAGGCTGAAGGAGATGATTCGTGTAATAAAGTGAGCTGGTGTCCGCTAGAGTACCTGGGCACTTAAACAGAAACTCCTGTAGGTGAAAACTGTTCTGTGCCATTAGTCTTTATATGTTTCTGCATCCAGACAGAGTGCAGTTCATGGGGGTGGGGCGGGAGGGGCCAAAGGGGAGAGGGTGTTAAAGTGATACATTTTTATACCAAATGTGTTTATTTTTTTGTGCAAGTAATACTTAAAATTGGAATTGTATTAGGTGTTAAAATAAAGTTTTTAAAAAATTACTTGTATTTATAATTTACACACTTAATATTGAAAATTTCATAATTCCAGTTAGATTCCAATTTTCATAATGTAAAAAGGGACAGAGACCCAGGACACAGAAAGCTGTGTAATCTGTGATTTCTTTAATAATGCTTGAAATTTGTGATGTGAAAATAAGGGAAAGACCTTTTTAAAGTAAATTTGAAATGCAAATATATTTTTTTAGAGTATTCCCGGGCTTTTCCTTCTGTTGGAAGGACGTGAAAGAAGTCTAGTTACAGCAGATAAAATGAAAATAATGGTTATAGATGTTTTGACTTGAGGCAGTGTGGCCAATTTAAATAAAGAGACCCCCTGGATTGGAGCTTAGAATTCAGTTCTACTTTTTATTTTACCATATATTGGTATGACAGTGAATTCAAATTTTGAATCACTCTGGGCCTTATTAAAACCGGGCGATGCTAGCTGTAGGAAGTCTCTGAAGCACTGCTAAGGTTTTATTCTACAGGTGCTATTTGAATTATAAATTTTGCATACTGTCAAGTCCGGTTGGTAGAAAAATCCTTAAAACTTTAAAAATACTTACATTATTATTTTTTTTTTGTATCCAAACTTACTGGGTCTATCAGATTTTTGCTTTAATGAAAACCACTCATGAGCCTCTTAGAACTCACTCAGAAAACTGCGAGGTCTGTGCAATGCCACCCAAAGGCCCTGGGTTAGGGGGTTTCAAAGGTCTCTGCCAGCATTACCATTCCGCAGTTCTGAGATGCTGCAGTCTGATTGTGTGACTGGACAACCCATAAAGCTACGTTAGGTGCATTTGTGGGTGCTTATGATTTCATAGTATCATGAGTATCCTGATTTTGTGGTACTCAATATTTTTATGGAGATTTTATAAACCTTTAAGAAATAATATATAATGTAGTATTCAGTTAGCTTGTCAGCATGTTGCCTAGAGATGCTTAGTGGTATTGTTTAATGTTCTAATGATATAGAATGACTTTCCAAACTTATTTGTTATTATAGGAATTGGTCAAAGGAAAAAGCCTTATATACAGCCTTATTTTAAGAGAAATTTCCTTGTCAGAGTCAGGAACATCCCTGTTTTCAGCTGCTACAGCCTTTTTCAGTATGTGAATTCCACTCCTTACCAAATCATTCAGAAACAGTTTGACAAATCTTAAACTCAAACACTGAATATTTTAGGAAGCATGTATAAAGAAGTAAGCCCGCACTTTGGGCAATTATTTAATAATAGGTAGAGCCTGTTAATATCTCATATAGCCAGACATGGAACTACCTCATCAAAAAAAAAAACGTGGCCAGCTATTAATATTCTTTGTGACATTTACACCAAGGGGTATAATGAGCATTTTTGGTATTATAAAATACATTCCAAATCTTTGTTGTACAAAACTCTTGTAACAATTGGTGGCACAAAAAAAAATACAAATGTGGGTTCAGTTTTTAGGTGGTGAAAATTGAGGCCTTACTGCTGTGAAGTGTATATTAAAATGTTCATGGTGACACACTGGAAGCAATAAATGGCTTAATCAAATGCCTAAATGAAGCTGAGTGTTTGATACACATACAATTATTCTTTTTAAAGGCAGTTATTTTTTCCTCTTGTTTCCTTTAAGCAAATTCAACGTATTTTAGATTTTTAATAATCTTAGGCTTGTGCAATGTTAATGCCCTTTGTCCTTAGACTTCTTAAGTGGTCTTCTTGATCTAATTAATTAACTATTTCAGTATTAGAAAAAATAAATGTCTAATATACTTGATTTGGAAAGGATGAGATACTCTTTGACTGTGTAGACATTGTAGAATGTACACATTAAACTCTCACATGTTTAAAATGAAATCTTTCAACAAATGGGCTTCAAAAGAAAAAATGCCCTCAAAAATGTTTATAACTTTACAAACATTAAGCACCTACGTGTTGAGAATACAGCAATGAAGGGGTGTGTGTATGTGTGTTGCTGTGGGAAGGTTTCATTTGAACTGATGCCTAAACACAGATAAGTAGGGAAGGTTTGCAAGGCAGAAGAGATTGTTCAAGAGCCACATACATTTGGGGAGTATAAAAGTAGCCAGGAATGAGTGGGTATACATCTCTGTACGTGGAGTATAGAGATGTGTTGTCTGCGAATGAAGCCAGAAGCGGGGCAAGTCTGTTCATGCACATACTACGCTGTGCCATGGATTTGCTCATGAAAATAGTGGTGGCCTTTATATATTGTCAGTTAAATACATTAGTATGGTTATTTCACTTTTAGTAAGATTACACACAGGATGACGAAGTTAATTAGTCTATAACTTGGAAATTGTCTTCAAAAATTCTAAATTTAAGGTGAATCTTTTCTCCGAATATTTGAAATGCTACAAGTTAGAATTGCTAGTCAAGATTTTTAGATTTCCTTATTTAGATGATAAAATCTAAATTACTCAGATTGCAATTTCTGACCCAGGATCTTAATATTCATGATTTAGTTCTGCTACAGAGAAAAGTAAGTTAAGTTTAAAGTGATGAACTGACTTCAGGATTTTTATCGTTACTTTGATCGAAGTTGACAGAAGAGAGAAGTATACCTCTGGCCATTTTCATTTTAAGCTATTAAGTCATATATACTTGGTAAGTCAATATCTTAACTAATAAAGGGACTTTGATATTTTTAAGTGTTTATTTGAGAGAAATTTAATTTCTTAGTAAATTCTTCAGAGCCATATGATTCAGTTTTTAATTAATTCAGAGCCACTTTTTAGTTTCTATATTGATGGTAATAGAGACTGTACAATCATTTTTCTTCTGCTTATTAACAATTCAGAAGCTGATGTGGGAAGTGGAGATAAGGAGTGTGTATGCTTGTGTGCGTGTTGCTTATTCTCATTCCCCATTTCCAATGGCCTATGTTAATGAATAAGAATAGTTTTCCTTAGGAAAGTGTATAGTTGCTAGTCTCTAATAATGAACTAATTTAAAACATTCACAAGTTTAACATGTAGGGAAAAGCAATGGTCACATTTTCATTCTCTTTTCATTGTTGAATCTACCCCAGTAGAGAGACCCTCCATGTTGAAAATAAAAGCAATTGTAATAGGTACTAAGCTTTCTAGATCACATGAAATACAAGGAGGCAGCCAGAAATATTTCTAAGTAACTCTGAGCATAAATGCGAGTTGGTTCATTAGAATGACTTTACTAATAACTAGTTAGAAGAAAGCTTTAGTGTGACTTCCCCAGTGTGTGTCATTAGATTGTATCAAAATTTATGTTTGTATCCTTGAAGCATTTGTGTATTTATCTTTCATATGACAAGTGACTGCTTTCTTGATTGGGATTCCCCAGTCAAAGAGTAGAGTATTTCTTTGTCGGCCAGATTAGCTAAGTGCGTGCCAGGCTTCATTAGAGTGATAAGACCAAACTTCCCCACCTTCCAACCCCCATCACACACATTAATTTTTTTAGGAAACAAATTTGAAGCTTTAACAATTTCAAAATAATTTTTTCTGAAAATAAAAATGGATGACTGAATTTTTATTGCATTTAAGAAAGAAAGAAACAAGCTAGGTTACGTGGCTTTCCTGAGATGATTTTTACCTGGCCAGGTACCTCAGTTGGTTCGAGTGTCCTCTCGATACACTGAGGTTGTGGGTTTGATCTCCAGTCAGGGCACATACAGGAAGCAACCAGTGAGTGCATCAGTAAGTGGGACAAATAGATGTTTCTCTTCCTCTCTCCCCGCCTTCCTCTCTCTCAAATCAATAAACCTTTTAAAAAAGGTATTGTTCCCGGAATATTGCAGGTCTACAGAGAAGACAAATGAAATTTCTAACTGAGTAAAAGAACATAATTTGATACTATGATATGACAAAAGAAAGCTAAATTTGTTCACTTTATATATTGATTAATAAAAACTTAGATTCTGGCTTTATGCCAAGGTAAAACAGTCCTAAAGAAAGTAAAACAGTTCATTGGGTTAAATGTTTGTCATTTTACCTGTGTGCTCACTTAAAGAAGGTAGTGTATCATCTATTTGTTTCTCTTTTAGAATGTATGTGTAAATACATATGTGTGTGTTATGTGTATGAGTATGCATATAAATATATTTAGATATATGTATTATATTGTCCTTTAGAGGATGCAACTCTTAAAAGCAAATTGAGAGACTTGAAGGAGATTACATGCACAAAGTTGCATTTGTTTCGAGGAGCATTATAATTACACATTAAGGAAGTGGTTAAAATCCCGATGTCATTGCCACAAACTGTTCAAGTGCTCACTATTCTAATTTAAGTAACAATCTTAGCCACATACAAAAATTGTGCAACAACAGTTCCTTTGGTTAAATTTCAGTTTCTCAACCTCAGCGCTGTGGGCGTTCCGTGCCGGATGCTTCTCTGTGGGGGAGGTGCTTCACTTTGAACCTGCACACTAGATGTCAATGGCACCTTCAGCCTCAAGTGTGACAACTGAAACTGTCTAGACATTGCCAGATGTGTTCTGGGAGACAGAACTGCCCCACTGGGTTAAAGATTACCAAGATGTGAAATACTTTTGTGGGGAAAATGGGAATAATATGGAAAGTATTTGAATTTATGACATGTAGACCTCAAATATGAAATGTTCAATCACTCAAGGGAAGACATTGCTAGAAGCCATAAGAATACGGAGTTGAGTAAAATAGTTTCTGTCATAAAGCAGTCTATACTGTAAAGATATATAAGTATACTAGTAACTAAAATACAGTAGAGAGTCTGATAAAAGTAATTTTGGTACTGATGAAAGCAAATTCAAAATGCTTATAAAGAGAGCTTGTGGACAATAAGCAAGGTCACCAGTGCAGCAGGTGAAATAGCATCATTTTGTTCAATGTCATTTGGTTCTTAACATTGATGAGAAAAATAAAATTCTTCGTCAGGCCACTGTCTTTGTGGAGTTTACACATTCTCCTTGTCTGTGTGGTTTTTCTCCAGGGACTTCTTTCCCCCCACATCCCAAAGATGTGCATGTGAGGTGAGCTGGCGTGTCAATATTGTCCCAGTCTGAGCAAGTGTGGGTGTGTGAGTGGCCTGCTATGAAAGGTTTCCCATCCAGGGTGGGTTCCTGCCTTGTGCCCTGAGCTGCTAGAATCAGCAGGTTGGAAAATCTATATATGTTTTTATTAATCTTTCTTAAATGTATGTGTAGTTCACGTTTATTTTGATGTTTGATATTAGAAGTGTTTTGGCTCTTAGAAGTTTGGTGATGTTTCTGTAACCAGAAATACGCTGTAGGAACTTAACTCTTATTTATATCAAGTAGCCTATGGTAAAATTGGTCATTTTCCTTAAAATCGCAGTTCCCCAGAACCTATTGATGACATTAAGCAAGGACTTACTGTATGTTGCATTTAAAAAGGCAGTGCCTACTGTTGTCATATGGGACTTCAAGGTGATTTGTATGCTTGGAAATACTGGTCTCCTGGACAGTTCAAAATGAAAAGCATTTAGTTTGAAGTGTTGGTCTATCTGGACTGTTGTTCATCTAGATATGTGAAGAGACTGTAGAATTGTCTGTTTAAATAAACATTGAACAAGGGAAGGATAGTAGAAAAACAAAGTTTTGCCCCGCAGCATCTTATTTCCATGTGTCAACTCAACAAAGGCTGTGCCTGAGGAAACTCCTGCACACAGTGCCCTTTACCCTTTGACACGATTCCCTAGTCCTCTGCTGAATCCTGCTGTCACTAGGAGCACCCGTCAGTGGCTTTCAAACCACCGGAAAGGAAGAGAGAAATCTTTCCTGAACCTCATAAAAGGTTCAGTGGTCTTAAATTGAAACCCATAGATTTATATACAAAAAGTGACTTTACGTAAGTGGAATGATTTGGGGAGAAGCAATATAACTGGGCCGAAAGGAAATTAAGCAAGTTTAAATGTTGACTGCATTAAAAATTGCAGGACTGTTTAGGATTTCTGTTCATTCTCCTCTATCATATAAAGAACCAGGCATGGGCCTGACTGTAGACTGAACTTCTGGTATGTCATTATAAGGAAAGGCAAGTGTAAAGCTGAAAATACAGATGAAAGGATGCATGATCCTAAACCTGATCTAAACTCACGCTCTGTGTCTCCATAACTTTATGGGATAAGGCATAACTGTAACAGCATAGCATTTACCTCCTGAGGGACAGTGAGGGCCCTAAGGCAAGAATTTGACACTGCACATAGAATTTTCTATTAAATTGTGTATGCATTTTGCTCCATTGACAGTAACTACATGAACTTGACTCATTGTCCTTATTCTACCTAAAAACAACAGAGATTTTGCTCCGAGTTTACCATTAAAGTTAATGGTAATATAACAGCATGCTCAGGTAATTATAAATAAAGGCCAACCTATATCCTGGCAACTGTCATGATATCTTCATTAATATATATTCTGGGAAAGAAACTTTTTATTTTTGGATTCATACTGTCTACAGATAAAGGCTAAATATACTCATAAATTTAGAAATATAGCCATCCTTGACCTGGACCTGACTTTGCAGCTTTATCCTCAGTGGTCTTCCACTAAGACATTAAACCTGTATTTGCCCTTTTGAAGCTGTTGAAATCTTCATGACACTTTAGAGACTGCTTAAGAAATGACCACTTTTCTTATCACTTTCCAAAAGATGTGATTTTTCTATTTTGAGTCTCCAAGGCACTTACTACCATCTTAGTTGTGGCTGGAACAGCTAGCTATATGTCCATCAGCCTATTTTCTTTTCCTCTTGGGCATGTAGCTAAACATTTTTTCCCAGCTTACTTTCACTTAGGTGGGTCCATGTTCCTGGGCTCTGGCCCATAGAAGGTGGGCCAAAGAATATATGACAGTTTGAAGCTTGGCCCCAAAAGAGCTCCCACACCATCCTCATGCCCTTCTCTCATCCTTTACCTGCCTATGGTATTCAGAGGACCCCAGTGGGTGAGCAAGATTCTAGAGTTTGGAAGGAAAGCCACCAGGTGGAAGGAACTTGGGTACCAAATGTCTTAATGGAAACTGACAAACCCTGGAAAATTATGAGTGCTTTTATTGTATCAAGCCACTAGGGTTTTGAGGTTGTTACAGAAGTTAATGTACCTTGACCAATTTATCAGTGTGTTTATTATATTTTAGTAATTTACAATATGTGTCATATGACTCCTATTGTCCACAGTTCCTAGGACAATGTTTTGGTGTGGTGGAGATTTAAATACGTGATTCATGATCTAAAAACATCATCTTATGTTGAAAGCTAATGGAGGAAGTTCTAAAGCCAGCATTAGATGCAGGTGGTAGGAGCTGAGGAGAGGGCCATCAAACTCTAGGGAAGAAGTGCTTGGTGGCTGAGGACCCAGGTATCATTGACAGCACTGCCAGGATGTAATTCACGTCACCATGGTCAAGAGCCTCTTGAAAGGGAAAGGCTTCCCCTGTAGGAAACCAAGAGGGCCCAGAATCTGAAGATTTCACCTTCTTACCAGGTTGTAAGAGAGGAAATCCATGTCAAAATGCATCCTTAGAAGGATAAGTTAGAAGTCTCAGGTGCCCTTTGAGGTCTGGTGATCACTGAAGCTGATACTCAGAGGAAGTATTTTATGAGGAAGCTGATACTCAAAGAGGTAAATTACTCTCCCAAAGTTCCTGATCCCACCCTGGAATCTTGTCTGTTATGGATATTTTTACTGCTCTAGTTTAAATGAGAAAATAAAATGCCTTCTACAAACAATGATTCTTAAATAAATCTACTCCCTTCATCACCACTCCATACTAAAAGCTAAACTGAAACATGTTATAAAAGGGTATATTTTGTGTTGGAGAAGTCTACCACTCTCTTGTCCCAGGCTGATGCTCCTTACATAACAGTGCTTGGATCCTGAAATGATTTAGTGGAAGGGCTACTTTATGAAACCAGACACACAAAAACATTCACTCTGAAACACTGCCAGAATCCACAGGTTCATGGTTCTACTGCATATTTATCTTCCTACTCCCCATATTGAGCCAACCTTTTCTTCCTTCCTCCCTCTTCTGATGCCTCATACTCTAACACGTGCTTCCTTTACCACTTGGGCATAAATCCCTCCCATCTGTAGTCTCTCCATCTACCACTCACTCCCATCTCACCCTTTCTCTCTTCCAAACGAGCATTTGCCACCCACCTCCATCTCACAGAGCAATGGGGAGAGATCTAACACTAAGTGCACTTGCTTGCTTTTGGTGCTTCTGTGTTCCAAGAACCCCTTACACTGGAAATGACCTGTTCATGTGTTTGACACCACAAAGACTGAGCTCAGTCTCAGGATCCAAAACATAACAGACACATATTCAGCATGCCTTCTTCCAACAAACGTGCACAGAATGCTTAGGTGCTTTCCATGCACTATTTCATCTAGTCATGCCAACAGCACTTCAAAGGAGGCATTAGTATTCTCATTTCATAAACCACATGCTAAAAAGCAATTGATAAGAAGCAACATGATTCATACCCAGGTTGGGTTAACTCTAATATCAAATGTTGTTTATGGACTCCCTTTGTTTGGGGCGAATTCCTGCTGTAACTTCCTTTCCACCTCTTCTTTCTGTCATCCCACTGTAATGAACTTTTTGCTCTTCTGCAGACACCTCTTTATCTGCTATCCTGTCCCACTCTCTCGGACTAACGGTAAAATAGGAAACTGGGTTCTTCAATCTGCCGGCATTATTTCTAGAACACTAATTTTCCATCTTCTTTCAGACTCCTGTTTCTGAAGTCTAGCTCTCAAATTATCTCTGTTGTTTTTCTCTTCTCCCAGCCCCAAGGCAATATTACTATAGCATCTGATTTATTGGCTCCTTTGTATCCTGTAGTCAACAATTTAATAATGCATTAAAATGACCCTTTATATTCCTCAAACTCTTGGTTTTTCAGACTTTTTGCCTTAATAAAACTGCATGTCCATTCTTTTTCATGTAGTAAATAACTGTCACACGCTGGATCTCATCAACACAGGGACAATTACAACTTAGAGATATCATAATTCCTACGATGTCTCAGATCACATTGCATCCACCAAAACTACCTTCCAAAACACCATTGTTTAGTCATTTCTTCTAAAATCTCTCTTGACTTCCTAAAGTCAAGTGCCACTTTATTTTTCTCTACTCCCTTCACTTGTCATGGGATTGAGGACCCTGACGCTATAAATTAATATTAAACACACTAGAGGAAATATATGCAAGGACTTTGGATAAGTCTAGATTTAGTGTGGGTATTTATTCTGTAAAACTTAAGCTGTTTTATAAGGCGTTGAAATGCCCATTTCTCAGTCTACGGTAGCTGGGCACCCCTAGGGGGCGCACCATCTCACAAAATCTAAATGACGGGAGCGTGCCCAAAGGATGGAATCATTCTGGGGGTGTGGCCTCACAGGAGAACCTCAGCCCACAAAAATGAGTTTGAGTTAGAAACAGGTTACAAACCTATTTAGATTCAGAGCCTTTGAAGATGACTGCTATGAGCCTAAGCCAGTTCGCAAAGCGAGGGCTGGGAGAGGTGAGCGCCATGCACAAGGCAGATTGCTTTCCCCCCTGAAGTTCCTTCAGCTGACTCAGCAAAAGTGGATGGCGTTTGCAGAATTGCCGGACTAGGAGTGTTCTTGCCGGGCGGTCTGTATAGCCGCAATAGATTGAGCTGAATTCTGGACAAAGCGTGCTGTGTACCCCTTTCTGCAGAGCAAAAGTTACCCGATACCTGTTACAATCAACTATTATTAGAGCAGTGCCAGCAATTAGCCTTTGAAAGGCTCAGCCATTAGTCCAGGAAGGGACTAATAATAACTGTGATATGAGTTAGGTACTAAAACAGAAAGCTCACTTCCAGTTACTCTGTGCATACAACAGGCTTGCTGTTCTGAGGTCCAGACAGCAGTTGTGACTCCATAAGAGAGTGACCACAAATCTCTGAAGTGAAGATACTCCCAATTCACGCAGTCTTCTTTAATCTCACTCTCGATTTTTATCAGTTGATGAAGGGCTATTTGTTTTTGCAACATTGTAGTAGAAAACAAATTACATAAGGCATCGAAAATCAAATGTGTATTTAAAATTCTGCAGTTCTGGGGAGGCAGACACATTTCGGGGGGAGACGGAGAAATGCTGTTCCCAGTCTGTGGAAGCCCCTGTTTCTTTCTCATCCAGAGCTGACCGCGCGGCTCCAGCTGCCCCCGGGGACCCGAGGAGCCCCGGGCGTAGTAGCCCCGCCCCGCCGGCCTGCCGGTGTGGCTGCGGTGCCCGGGCCGCTGCTCCCCGCCGGGAGGGTGGCAGGCGCGCGTGGGGCTCTGTGTCCGCGCGGGTGTCCGTGTGTGGGAGATGAATTGGAGTCACACGACTGGGTGTTACTTCCCGAGTGGTTTTGATCAACAATCCATTAGGGAGGGGGTCATGGAAACTTTTTCTGCCTAAAAGGATGAAAACCGAGTAAGTACACAGAATTCTGAACTTGAAACGGAATGTAACAAATACAAGCAAAACCCTAACAGTAACCATGGCCATTCAAAGAGGTTGTTCCTTTTTTTAATATTAAAAGCCATAAATGCTTACAGGAAAGTGGCAATTTAAAACTGAATGAAGGGAAGTAGTTAAGGAACTTGAAAGGCAGAAAGCAGGACTGCTTTTAAAACCAGAGGAAAATGAGGAACTGCTAAGGCAAGCTGGCCTGCGCCCAGCTGAGCAACAGGCGCTTTGGGTTTTAACCTATTGCGTTCTTCAATGCTGTTTTAAGGCTCCAGATTTACTAGGGTGTTGGTTGTCTTCTCTTTTCCTGTGAAGTCTTCACTGTGAGTTTAAGGATGTTGTGGAAATAAGGCATTACCGGAAGCAACAGTTTGGCAGCCTGGGGTACATTCAGGATATGAGTTACAACTATTATTATTTTGATGTCTTCTTCTTCTTCTTCTTCTTCTTTTTTTTTTCTAACTTAGGACAGACACTTTTTACTGCCATCCATGGAAGGGCTCTTAGTAACCGCCTCAGACTTTTTGGACCTATAATTGTTTGGCATGGTTCTTCGGAAAGTTCTTAAGCGAGATGGAGCAATCTTGATTTAAGCTGTGGAAAAAGAAGACAGATTTGTATTCTTCATGCTGACAAAAAATAGCTGCTATGACTTTTCCGGCAACGTGGACAGGGGCCAAGTGAAGCTGAACTGGTCATGGTCTGTCGTCCAGTGTTCCTTTGTCGTCGGCGATTTTGCCCCCGGCCTTTCTTGGTGGGCTTGGTGGTGGCAATCTGTCTTTTCTACCAGACTCTGACACTCCGAGGGACGAAGAAGCTCACAGGTACTGTCCCTGGGGCTGCCCCAAACACACCCACCGAAACCCAGGCAAGCAGATGCAAGAAAGGATTCTCTGTGGACAAACAGTGCTTCCTTCTCTCCGGCAACGCTCAGGAAATCAGAAAGGTAAGACTGTCGTCAGTTAACCTTGACATTTTCTGCAAAGATAGCTTCTCTCTGTCCTTTCTATAAAACTAAAATTAACTTCCATGAGGTCTGAAAGGGAGCCAGGGAATACGCAGCCCAGAGAGTGACCTTATGACAGTGAAACACATGTTAGCTTCAACTTCTTACTTCCAGAAAGCCCTGGCACTTATTTTATCTCTTAGAATTTCACCTCATTTCAGCTGAATGAAATAGACAGTTTGGAGGAGGTGGGGATGATGTGAATATTTCCTAAAATATTAGGATTCCAAGAGACTTAAAGATTTAAAATTTATGAACATAAATTAAAGATTCCTAAAATTTTATGAACACCGGGTGTCTCTCTCCTCAGGGCAGTCAGTGTGAGTGACCGACCACTTCAGACTCAAAGATACTCCAAAACTTCAATTTGTAATAGGTTAAATCAATTGTTAATTGGTGAATACTTTTCTAGAGCAAATATTTATTTATGAAGCATTTAGAAGAAAAATGTAATAGATTTCTTCAAAAGAACTGACACACTGTATATTATTGCTTATAGAAACAGGAAAATATAGATTATTCTATACTTACATTATGCTAATTAACTTTACTAATCTCATTGGTCAAGTTGTTGGCAAAAACACATAAAAACACTCAGCATTTCTGTTTTAATATACCACTCTCTTTATGCTTGTCAGTGAAATGATGACATTTAAAATAGTCCAGTCTAAAAGAGAAAAAGAAAAACACACAGACAAAATTCATAATGGCAAAGCCAATGATTTCTATGCTATAACAGATATTATAGCAAGATAATATAGGAATCCACACAGTACTGTCTTATTTCTGCAGTAAATCCTATAATCATGGTTATCGTTTGGAGTAGAATTTCTTGTTAAATATTGGCAGTTCTTCTACCGTTATTGCTAACACCTCCAGCACTAGCACCGTCTTGTTTTAAAAACTCTTATGGATTTCATATTAGATTTATAACCATGTGAGATAGATAAGGTAGGTTTGAGTGTCATTATTTTCCAGACAAGATGACTGATATCAAGGTGTTCAGGCAGGCTGCTGGGCCAGCATTCTGACATGGTACATCTACCTGGCTGATACTGCAGGACTGATGTTTGAAATAAAAATAAGGTCAAAGCTCTAATAATAACTTGTGAAGCCGCAACTCTAGAACTTATTGAAGTACAAAATAATATTAGGTTAAAACAAAAAAAATTCACACTTTTAACTAAATGACTTATTTTATCAATAATGTCAAGAAGCATCTTAACCAAGAAATATGTGATGCAAAAAATAGCAGAGAATAACTTAACTTAAAAACACTTCTAGATGAACCTCAACTGCAAGTGTGAATCAGTTATTCAATACTCTAAAGTAATTGAAGAATGTGCATTTTTGTTCATTTATACTAGCATTAACTTAACTCTTGCAATTTTTGTGCTTTTTGAGTACCTCAAATTTATGATGGGTATAAACTAACTTTTGAAAGTTACTTCTTGTTTGTTTCTAATATCAATAAATATAATTTCTTTAAAAATAGTCGAGATGGTTTGGCTCTTTAAGTGTCTAAAATTTTTTCTGAGAATTTTGGACAAAAGGTTTTTATTCATTACCTCACGGTCCTTCTTATTCCTACTTGACTTTACATGAGTCCTGCTTTTTTGTCTGTAACGGAGGCATATGCTAACTGTTATTTCTAGGCTGTCACAGAAAATTCCATTTGAGCTTTGGCTCTCCTGCTACTTAAAAACCATCTGAAACTTATTGGCTGCTTGTGTAAAACATTCACTCTAGAATTTTCTTCACAAAAAAATGACAAATACATGATGATTTTTTTTCAAATTGTTGACAGCCTTAAATATTTTAATCATAAACAAGATTCTAAGCTCACAGTTACAGTCCAGAAATCCAGTAGATATGATCGCTGAATTTCCAAACATTTGCCACTTAACTCTCTATTTTTAACTTAACTTGTGCCGGCCTTTGGTTTAGAGCCATTTTTCAAATTGGAGATAGAAAGGAAGTTAGATGTGGAAGTTATTTTAAATCAGGTGTAAACTAGTTATTCTTGTGGTATATGACACACAAGAGAATTGAATAATAATCTAGTTTTGAGGATTAATATTCTTTCTGATAGTTTAAGTGAAGAAAGAAATGCCTTTGAGGTCAACATATGAATCATTCTCACAAAAAGCTACTTATTAAAGTTTATTTAAAAATAACTGATAAGATACTACATAGATTTTCTTTAAGACCCTTAAGGCCTAAAATATAGCTTTTAGGACTTTTGTAGAAGCATTGCTTCGAGCTATAAAATTTGGGTTTTGTTTTTACTTTGATTGTCATACCAAAATATGCTTGTTACTAGAGCTTTCCCTACTGTGTCCATCCATCTTTAAGTGATTTTTAAAGTGACTTAAAACAGGTGGATTTGGCCTGAGGTTCATGGATTCCAGAAAGTACTTGGATGTATAAGGTGTCTACTGAAATCAAGCATTTTATGGAAAATATTATTGTGTGTGCGTGTATATGTGTGCAATTCTCTGGGGAAAGTCATGATTCTCTTCAGATATTCACACCCAAAGAAATAGCAAGACACATGAAAAATGCTTAAAAAGCAATACATTTAAACTTTAAACTAACTGCCTCCCCAGAAAGTAGAAGTTGCACCTGGATTTATACGTCTAAAAAAAGGAGAAAAATTCTTAAAGAATCCACCGGAGGACATTTGAAAAAGTGATTTAATGGATGCTGTAGAGTCTGCAGGAATGTTCTTTCCGTAACCAAACTGTAACTTATGGAGTATTTCTTGAATCATAGTTTTCATATTCATGAAGGAGCCATGAGCATGTTCCAGTCTTTTCGTTTCAGTTGTTGCTAAGAGAAGCCCTTTTGTACTGAATCAGCCCAGCAACAGAGGGCTCTGCAGTAGTAATATTTAAAGGTGGGTTCCCTTTACATCTTTACAGTTGGGATCTGGTTCAACGTCTAAAACTGTTTTCAGTAGAGATTGAGATCATGGTGTATAGTATATGCCAACTTTCCAAAGCGAGGAAGTGTTCTCCCTCTTTCTGGCCAAATTATACCTCTTTTTTCCATTTTAACTTCCCAAGGAGCCTTGCTAAGCTGACGTACTTTTGTCATTTCTTTTGGGTTTTCTCCCAACATAACTTGTTTGAATTTTGGCTGGTAATTTGATGTGTCTTAAAACTACATCAATTTAATATATAAACTGAAGACAATTTCAGTTGTTTTCACTAAAGTAGGTCACTCAGTGGATTTACTTATTTTTATGGAATCTAACACTTTAATACGTATTTTGTAACATAGGAGCACATAAATTATAAACAGAAACAATGGAAGAAAATCTTCTTAGTATGTGCTCCTTTAGTGGAAACTTTGCTATTTGGGAAATACGTTTGTACTTACCCTAGCCATGTGTTTCTGATTATGTCCTGTTGATGTTCTAGAAGGAGAATTACCATTTCTTTGTTGCTTGACTGTTCATTCTCCATTTCTTCTTGACTTCATTCTCCTTCAGTGACTCTTCCTTATGACTATTCTTTCCAGCACCCAACCCTAACCGAATGCAAATTAATTAGTGTTTTCACTACAACTATGTTTTGTTTTGTTTTGTTTTTCTAATAATGTGCTTCTAAATATCTTCCAAGATACTTAACATTTGAAAATTTCTAAGAATTACTTGTTTAGATTAGTTTTTCTAGAAATAGAAGCAGAGGCACATACTTAATGCTAACACTTTATTGAATGGTACAACCCCAGAATGCAAGAGTGCGGGGGTTGGGGGGAAGGAAGAGGGTGAGCAAACACAAATGGGTGCATTATTGAGAGACATTTCCAGAGCAACTGCGTTAAACTATTTTGTATCAGAACGGGCACTGGGGTAAGTGGGCAAGAAAGGTTAGTAATTATTCTTCTGGCTTTCCCCTTCTTCTGTCTTCCATTGGCTAGAGTTTGTCCCATCCTACTTCCAAATAGTGTTATCTGGAGCCTCTGGGCAGCCACTGGGGAGCCAGGGCCTCAGTGTGCAGTCCTGCCAAGGCAAAGATGAGCAGCTCCCTCCTTCTCTCTCTCTGTCTCTCTCTCTCTGTCTCTCTCTCTGTTTTTATGTCTGTCTCTATCTATATATCTCCTCACCCAAGGACATTTTATTTTCATTGCTTTTAGAGAGAGAGGAAGGGAGAGAGAGAATCATTGATGTCAAAGAGAAGCATCGATTTGTTGCCTCTATACGCCTCTATACACACCTGGACTGGGGATCGTAGGTTCCTGACTGGGAATCAGACTTGCAATCTTTTGGTTATGGGACAACACTTCAACCAGCTGAGCCTCACTGGCCAGAACTCCCCTCCTTTTCCATCAGTACTGTTCCTAGGAGCTCCCAGGTCTGTGGCAGCTGAGGCAGTGAAGAGTTTCCATAGCTCGCCACAATAGATGGTCTGAGCAATACCCACTGGAAGGGTGTGTGAGGCAAGCTGATCTAGGGTCTGATACAGTAGTTATGCTAATTTTGCATTCTAAAGTCCATAGAAAATGCCAAAATGTGCTCTTACTTTTGGGAAATGGCTTTACTTTCTTTAAATGAAATATTTGTGATTATCTCACTGAGAACTCTCCTCTTTCTCCTCCTCTTCCCATTCATTTATTAATTTACTTATTTGTTTTCTACATTCATTAAGTAAATATTTATTGAATAGTTTACATGTGCATGAATAGTTTTATGTTGTAGAGAGGACACTCCAGAAAGCACATTGCAGGAGTAGGCAGAATTGAAGCTAGGTAGAGCAGTTGTGAGGCAATTTCAGAATATTAACACACCTTCTTTGCCAAATCTTCCTTTCCTCTTGTATTCTTGAACATGCTTTTTCAACCTTTTACAGACTGATTCTGGTGTTACTCTCTCTTAGTTACAATATTCCAGAGTTACTCTGTTAGTTGCAATATTACAATTTTTTTGTTATATTACGTTATGTTATTTATTTTTAGAGAAAAAGGAAGGAAGGGAGGGAGTGTAACACTGATGTGCGTGAGAAACAGAGACTGGTAAAGAGACATAGATTGGTTGCCTCTCACACACCCCCAACTGAGGACCTGGCCCGCAGCCCAGGTATGTGCCCTAGTTGGGATTTGAACCGGTGACCCTTCATTTCCCAGGTTGGTGCTCGATCCACTGAACCACACCAGCCAGGGTGACAACACTAAAATTTTAAACCTTTCCTGTTCAGACCATACCTTGTGCTAATAAACATGTTCGTAACTGATAAAACAACAAGCTTTCACCGTACTTGGCACTCCACCTCACCCAATATGCTCCTTCTCTCTCTTTTCCTTCAGAGAAACTGTAGCTGGTTCTCTCTGGGGGCACTACCGGCCACCCCAGCCCACTCCTTTTCATTTGATCTTTTCTACTGAGATGTCCAAATTGGTGACTCCTTGGCTACCAAATCAAATAATTTATTTTCAATCTACATTTTTCTTCTTTGAAGAATTTTACACTGTTGGGCAACAACTTTTTCTTGAAAACTCCCCTTTTGATTTCCATGACACAACAGGGTTATTCTCTGACCAGTGTGAAAACCTTGCAGCCTCCTTTCGTGTTCCTTTACTCAGTCCGATGCAGGAAGCAGACATTCCCAAGTTTAGTTTGGTGATTATTTCAACTTTGCACATTGTTCATTTTTACCCTTTTATATACAGATAACCTTTCAGATAACCTTGTATCTTGGATCTCACTGCTGAACCCCCAGACCTGCTTTCCCAATTTTATTGTTACCTTTAATTTGAGGAGTAACAAGAACTTTGAAAACTCAAATAACTTTCTCTCAAAATTTTCATGCCCAAATCAATGACTCTTCTTGACCTATTTCCATAAATAGCACTACCCTTCCCTTATTCCTCTGGATGCATAGGTTTTAAAACTTAAGAGTTACGTTTGATAATTATTGCTCTTTCTCCATACCTTGCCCATCACCTCATCTGTCTAGCCTGTCTCCGCACCATATCTGTAGGCCTGTCACTGATCTGCATGGACAACTCCAAGTTAGAAAGGCAACAATGTTTTTCAAATTATTTTTTCTTTTTAAAAATTGTTATTTATTAAAAAATTTTAAATCAAAATAAAAACACGAAATATAAAATTTACCCTCTTCACCATTTTCAAAAGTACAGCCCAGTAGTACTAATCATATTTACATTGTTGTGTAAAGGCCACAGTATTCTTGCCTTGTTCACAGTCCTTATTTGGAACCATTTTTTCAACCCCACTCAACTTGAATGTTGCATTTCCCTGGCTTATGGCCCACACCTAGATTTCCTCTGTGTGGTTTATATGCTGCCTTTAGACATGCTGTTCCTTTTCTAACTCTGACTTCGAACTTCTCTCTGAGACTACATGGTATGCCATTGGCCCTTTATCATACTGAGTGACTTTAGTAAGTATTACTTAATACAAGCACGTATTGCTCTGTAAAGTGGGCTTTTCTCTAGCTCCCCAAATGAATCCAGAGAATAACTAATCAATATTTTAAAATCTTAGAGTCTTTCTCCACAATCTCTATGCTGTGTCCTTATTGTCACCAACTTAGACTATTTCAGTAGTCTAATTAGTTGTCCCTCAGTATACCTTCACATTGGAAACCATCTGTGCATAACTCCTATAATATTGCTCCTGAAAAGCTTTCAGTAGTTTTAATGTTGAGGCTCTACTAAGTTGAGTAAAAACCATCTCTTCTGCTCCTAGCATGTCCCAAGATAGCTTTCCAGCCTTGTCTATTTGTAATCCATAAGCCAGCCCATACCCTGTTCTCCAAATGCCAACATCTCTACCTCTGCCTGAAGTCTCCTCCAGCAAGTCTGCTCTAGTGAGGTCACCTCTAGTGACCTCAATTACTTAAATTGTCCTCACAGCGTTCTGAAACCTGTGGACGTTCAGTTCCTCCATGGTGGCAGGCCTTATCTCCATAAGTTGATGTGTACTAAACATGCCTAATAAAACTTATTTTTCATTATAATTACTTAGAAATGAATAAATATGAGAATGTTAAAGCTGGAAACAAGTTAGAGATCATTAAGTTCAAGGTCTTTATTTTATCAGTGAAGAAAATGAAGCTCACAGAAGAGGGCCTCTCTCAAAGTAACACATCACGTTGATAATGATAACTGGATTAGATTAACTGTTTTTCTCTATCTCCTCTGTATTTCCACATACTATCCCCATTCATTGGCATTATGAAAGTATACATTGAAATTCTAACCCCCCAGTACCTCAGAATGTGATCTGAAATATGGTTGTTGTAGATATAATTAGTTACAATGAGGTCACACTGGAGTAGGGCGGGCCCCCAATCCCGTATGATTGGTATTATAGGAAGAGAGCCATATGAAGACAGAGACATACAGGGAGACTGCCATGTGACAATAAAGACAGAGATCGGAGTCATGTACCTGCAAGCCAAGGAACACCGAAGATGTCTGGCAATCCCCCAGGAGCTTGGAAGAATTCCGCCCCCCGCAGTTTTCAGAAGGAGCATGGTGCTGCTGACACCTGATTTCAGAATTGCTCCCAGAATTGTGAGACAACACATTTCTGTTGTTTTAAGTCACCCAATTTGTGGTACTTTGTTATAGCAGCTCGAGGAAACTAATAAAATTGGGATGGCAGCATCATTCAGCACATGAGCTCTGGAGTCAGATTAGCAGCACTTGCTTCCTCACTACTTGGGCACATTTCTTGACCTCTTTAGGATTTTGTTTGCCCATCTGAAACGGGATATATTATCACCTACCTTACAAGGCTAATATGAGGCTTAAATGAAATAAATCATGTGAAGCACTTAAAGTATCTGGCAGATAGAAAGTACTCATTGAATATTAAGTATCAGAACAATTATGACTTAATATCCTTGAGGATTTACTCATTTCTGTAATCCCCACAGATCCTAACATGTTGTTTCCACAAAGTAGGTGAGCAGTAAATTATTGTTGCAGTGAACATAAGTACTTGGGCAAGACGGTTTTCTCTCCCTGTCTGATACATTTTCGCAGGAAAATGAACCATCAGAATCAGGGCAAAATTTAGGGGGCTGATATGTTACTTCAGAGTCAGGTCTGTTATCTGTAGGCAAGGTCTTCAGTTTGGGCTGAATTCGGTTTTTTTTTTTAGTTTGAGATGTTGGGAAAATAATATGCTACACCTGGGGATGTAGAACTAGTTGGGAAGCAAGAAGAGAAAGAGGTTAAGATGTTAAGATTTTGGACCTTGAATAAATTTACACACAGGTTGGGGCAAAAGTAGGTTTACAGTTGTGAGTACATGAAACACAGTTTATTCTTGTGTTATTATTTATTAATTATCATGTTATTTTTCATACAAACAACTGTAAATCTACCCTGTTTATGTACTGTCTGCCTCCTTACACAGAATATAAGCTCTTTAAGAACAAGGACTTTATTTCACTTACTGCTACATCCTCACTACCAAAACAGCATCTGACACATAATACTGAATAAATTCCTAGTCAATGAGTGAATAAGTGAATGAATCACGAATTTCAGGGTCAGAGAAGGCCTACTTTAGAGCAGAGGCCAGGGAATGAAATGAGAGGGACAACTTCTTTCCTCTTTTTTTTCTTTGCTGACTCTTAAGTTCTTCACTCCATCTTTTTCCTGTGCCAGCGTCCCTTGAACTCCTGTATCATTTCTTGCACTTTTGATTAATGCTAATCATCTTGCCATTGTGCTACATTGAATTTGCTTCTTCAATTAGCATCTATCTCTCTTGTCCTCGTCAGCTCATTTGTCATGTTGGGATCCTCATCCTATAAACATTCTAGAGGATCTACCATATTAAAACAAACAAACAAAAAACAACATTCTTTCCCAACTACTTTCTAACTACTTCCCATCTCTGCTGGCTTCTTTGTCACCATTTTCTAACCTCATATTTGATGGTAAAGATTTTAAAATCATGCTGAGAGCATGTAGACAGGTTCTTAGGAGATGTTGTCAGCATACTAACTGGTATTCAACTTTCATAGAATTAGTTAGCATTTAATGCCTGTAGATTTCTCCGAGACAGTTGATTAGAGCTATGTTAAATTTTTATAATGAAATATGCACATGGGTGAAAATTGTTCATGCTGAGAGAATTTTAAATTCAAATTTGCTAACATTAGATAAATTTTAATGGAGCCTTGATGAAGCTAATATTTAAGCAAGTTAAGTTTCCTATGAATCAAGGAATTAATCAGTTTATAAGTGTCATTCTCTCTTGTTTTTTCAAGATAGCTTCTGCTTCTTTCTCTAATTCTGTTTCTTGCTCTAATGCAATTAGTTAGAAGGTCACATAAGATAAATCCTTTGAAATGGGAATCACTGACATTATAAGAAGTGCTTCCTGTTATCAACTTGGAGTGTGTGGCCTTTTGGGGTGAAAGAAATGTTTTGGTTTCATTTTTCCCTTTGGTTTCCTTTGGATACTTTTTCTAGGGAGCCATGTTCACTGAAAGGATGAGCTCATGTTCTAAAATAGGATTCATATTCTCTAACAGAAACTATACCAAAGTTAGACATTTGCAAGATAAACAGTACTTGGTCAGCTGTGTTCAAAATGTAAAACAAAACATCTTGACCTATTATGTACAGGGTTAAAAATGGAATATACTGATAAAATAGGAGTTGAGTCTTTGCTGTATGTAAAGATCTTAATGAAGAAAATTTTTTCAGTTAAATTCACTAATGGAGGCTAAGAGTACCTATGATTCAAAATAAAAGATGAACCAAAATAATTATTAAGAAGAGCACATGGATTTGGAGGTACAGAATGGGTCCAATCATGTATTCTGAAATATAGCTATATTTGGTATCTGTAGTCTTCACTTGGGGACTGGAGAGATGCCCCGCCCTGCCTCCCTGCACCAATTTGCTTATAGTGTATCCCAACAAGAGCAATTTGCTAAGCAGGAGTCTCCGTGACTCTGAATATTGCTAATGAAAATAGACCTACCTATCTCCAGCAAGGCTTTCTAATCTCAAACCTTTTAAGTATATTGGACTAGAAGTTTAACAAAGAACAGTTATGTTGTGGAACAAACATGGACTTTGGTACCTGTTCAAATTCCTGCTGTCATTTACCAGCTATAGGACGCAGGCAAATTTTACCTGGAGTTCTAAATTCTCATTTTCTCGCTGAAAATATGGAGCTAACTAAGTTTTCCTTCTGAGAATTGGGTATGTGGCTGAAAACACCAAGCATGGTGGCTGACCACTGTTAACACTCAACGTGCCCTGCCTGCCCCTGAGAAGCTGAGTTTAAGCTCTGGCACGAAAACAAGCACTTTAGATGGCTTATAATATACTTGTTTCAAGAATGCACATGTAGTACATATTTTTGATCCTCAGCTTATGTGTTTTCTTCATCAGCTTTTGCTCAGGCAAATGTTTAAGTCAGTGTGTCCTATGCTAACAGTCTTCAGTTATTTTTCTCTGAAAGCTCTAAATGCAATCAAATGCAGACACATTCCACTGATTTTTCCAGGGCTCTGCATGATACTTCCTTTCTCTCTGGATCAAGAGAGTGTTTGAGTTCAAGTAGTGGGAATGTGACACATTTTCTCTGATTTATAAAGTAAATTATTTACAAACTTTGATATTTTAATTCTCTTTGTAGCCAATTTCGTATAGCACACCTCACAGCTGATCTTAAATTGAGCTGATTTCTGCTGCTCTAAGTGTTTTCTGACTATGCCTAAGAGAGAGATCTGGGAAAACGCAGTCAATTCAGAATGGGAGCGTCAGGCAAGTGAAAAACCCTAATGATAGTAGTGAATAACTTATGGAGAGAAAATAGAATTGATTTAAACAGTAATGTTGCTCCAGGGTCCTAGTGATCTAAGAAAAAGTGGATGGGGTAGTGGAAATCTTCTGAATCACCTGTCAAAGTTTCCTGTATCTGAGGCAGATCCCGCTGTGCCCCACTCTCTCCAAAAGAAAAAGCACCAATGGGGGCCCAGTTCCGATACTGAAGAGTCCGATACTGAATGACCATGGACAAGTGACTCACTTGGGTTTCATTTTCCTAGACTGTAGCACAGGGATGGAAATGTCTGTTGCAGAGATGTTATGGGACCGAATTAGACACTATAACTGAATGCTTTGGAAAATATTGAGATTATACAAAGCAGGGGAATAAACATTATTAAAAGGGAAATAGGCATATTAAAAATTTTAAGAGTTTATTTAAGCAAAAATCTATTCAAATCAGGCAGCACCAAACCGGAAGTGGTTAGGAGCACTCCAGGAACAGGAGATCAGGGAGAGACTTTTGTACAGAAAAGGCAGAAGCAAAGCAAGGGAATTATTGATGGTCTGTAACTTAAAGCCTAGTTGGCTGTTTGTGATTGGTTGTTCTTAGGTTCTGATTTCATAACTTTGAGACATTTATAGATTTAGATTTTGGTGTGCTTATATAGCTTGATAAAGAATTAGATCCACGTTAGTCTAATGACTTCCTTGTGCAACTAATTTAACACATCCCAAAGGATAACGTCATGAAAATATTCTCATTGCAGCCCCTCTTGAGGCAAAAGAATGCATATTAGCAACATAAATGTGAATACCAGGAATACTCCTTTTTTCATTAAAAAGTTATAACATAGTGTTATTTAAATGTCAAGTTATACAGTTATGTTTCAAAATGCCCCTAGGAATCCAAAATAGTGTTGTCACAACTGAGTTTCCTCCTGATGTTTCACTGTTTCTTTGACAAGCAATAGAAAGCGGATAGTTTCAGCCCTCAGCCTGGTTCTTCCCTAGTGGAAAATCTAGCGTTAATTTAGCCAAAGTGCACAAATGCTTCAGGAAAAATGGAACAGGAAATTAACTTTTCTGTAGCAGTGCAGGAACTACCTACCCTTAAAAAAGTATCAGCCAGAAAGTCGACTTATTGAGCAGTAAAGCTCCCCTACTGGACAGACCCAGACGGCAGAAGGGATTTCAGATGGACTTTTCCTTACTCCTCCCTTTATTATTAACTGTCTTAATAATTTTTTTCTGAGTGAAGAGTGAAAACATTAATAACACATTTGAAGCTTCCTACACACAAGCTAAACCTATTTATCTAGGTACTTTAGTGCAGAGAAGCTAATTTAAAAACAGGTATATTTGGGGCAGAGTTGATTTTATTTTTGGTCAAAGAGTAGATAAGGATAAAGAAAAAAGAGATAAGCTGGTTATTTCTCTTTAGAAAAACAATGGTTAAAGAAATACTATGTCTGCTTTCAATAAATCTGATTGCTGGAGAGTAGATAAAATGTATTGGTGATTATATATTCTGTCAGAAATAAAAACCTAAAGAAACTAGAATTGTCTCCTCTTTTTACTATAAAATAATGATATTTTAAAAGGAAGCCCTCTTTCTGTGATATAAATGTGAAGATGTCTCATTAGCCAATTGATGAACACATATTCTTAAGCACAATTCTTCACAAATCCTAAACAAAGTCACCAGGCATTTATAGTAAAGTAACCAACCACTCCCTGTGAAGTTTAACATTTAAACAAAACCTGATTACTGGCAGTTGGATGAGGATGGGGGTCAGGTTTATTCAACGCCTGGCACAAACAGTTAGAAGGGATGGATACATGGGATCTAGTATAATCCATGCTGTGTGTCCAGTGTAGGACTTCCTGTGGTGGCCAGCAGTCCTTAAATTCTTCTTTTGTATTTTCAACTGGATTCTTAAACTATCAGATATCCTTAACTCCTGCTGTCCTGAGGAGACCAAAGCAATCTGCGGTGTTAGACAAGATGGTTTCTTTTTCAGGCTTGGCCTCTGAGGCCTTCAGCTGGACCCTTTAAGAATAAACTGGATTTCCAGGAAGCAAATTCATTTTTTAAACAGTCATAGAAGAAATCCAAATGCTATTCTGTAATAATTCATCCTCTAACAGAAGAATTACAGAGTTTAAGGAGTTTCAAATTTGATAACAGTATTGGATGAGATTTTATTCTTTCCTTCAGACATAGTGCTTATGTTGTGCTATTACTAGGTATTGTCATCCTGCCAATTTTTGATTTTTAAAGCAAAAAGTTGTCCATCAAATATGTAAACATTCTAGATTGAGTGTGTAATTTTGAGAGCTCTAAAACAGAGTTTGAAAGGAATATGTGAAGTTGTGTTATGTGTTGGCGTAAGAGTGCAACATCTGGCAATATGAGCAGGATCAGGAAAGATTGGGTGGAGGCTTCTAGGATTCTTAGGGCTTAGTCAGTCTGGGAAAAGTGTTACCCAGGGGAATCACCAAGTAGAGGCAAAGTTGTATATTAGTGCTGGCCAGTAGGCTGAAGGACAAGGCGAGGAAGCCATGGAAAGTGAGCAGCTACAAAGGTACTCAAAGAAAACAAAAATTCAGAGTAAGTGCTAAGAAGTAAATGTGTACTTAAGGAAACTTGGTGTACAAATTTGGTATAAGGCAGGGTGTTCTTTTACTGCCGGTAGTGTCTGAATCTTTCACACTCTCTCCCCGTTCTTCTTAACACTTTGGCCCCCACATGGGTAGGATGAAGATTTGTGAAGTGTGTGCCTCTATCCTGTAGCTTTTCATTCAACCAAGAACTGGAGCTAACCTTTGCTGCCCCAGAGCCGTGGAGCCACCTGCATGGAAGATGTTGACTTTCATCCTCATCTATCTGTGCAGTTCCTGGGTTCCCTGTGTTTCTGGGGAGAATCCAGATGAACTTGTTGGTATAGGGATGTGAACACTGAGGTGAGAAGACAAGAGCCAGATATGCTATGTGTATGGGATTGACAAATTAGACACTTGAAGTGAGTTTAGGAACCCCTCCTCCTCTCTGAGAGGAGGAGGGAGGGCTATGGATGTGGTGACTGGATAGGCAGTGATGGAAAATCTGAATCCCCAACTCAGTGCCTGAACCTTATGTCCAGAGTTGTTTTATTTGGCTAGACTCTCTGTCCAGTACAAGGCATGTTTGCCATGGTACTAAAAGAGATTCCAGGCTGGCCACCCCAGATTCTTTCATGATGGCCTACTGCAGAAGCTTCCTGGGGTCTGAGTGTGTGCAGTGATGAAATGCAGGGAAGACCTCAGGGCTCAGAGGAGTGCTGAAGTCATGACAGGGCAGGAAGGACAGTGCGGGGTGATGAGCAGCAAGCCTTGTAGGGAGAGCAGAGAGAAGAGAATGAGGAATGAAGTGGAACTGAAAATGGGAGGTTCATCAACTTAATGGGTGAATACTTTTAAAAGTCCTAAGACTGGACCATATTTTGTGAGCCAAAAACAGGGAATGTAATGAAGGACTTTTTACAGCTCAAGTTGAATTTGTTTATACAACATTATAACAAAGTACAAAATTAAACCATATTTAGTTGTGCAGTTCACAAACTGCCTAATTTTTATTATCCAGCACCCAAACCTAAGAAGTATGTCCATTGTACACGTGGTATCAATGGCCATTTTTTTCATATGATATGTTTGCTCTAATACTGGATTTTTGTCAGAGAATAGTAGAGAAGGTGATCCACTGATTATGTAACCTCAGACCCAGCTCAAAATGGTCCTATCCTCTTCAACCAGATGCCGAGTTGCTTTTTAGAGACAACAAACCAAAACTACTTGTCATGCTTCTGATGCATGTGCAGAGGAGAGAACTTTGGCCTCCAGCTGTACCTGGAACAGAAATGTCATCATTGTTGTGTCCGCCCCCTTCCCTACCACCACAGTCACCACCACAGGACAGTAGCATAATAGGAACTTGAGCACCAGAGTTTGGTAATAATTATTTTTACCTTTATTGTCCCTAAAGGTGAAGGGATTAGGAAGTATAAACTGGTAGTTACAAAATAGTCATGGGGACTTCTAGCCAAGATGGAGGTGTAGGTAGACACACTTTGCCTCCTTGCACAACCATAAGGAGCACAACTAATCTCAAAATAAAGTACAACAAGAACTTTCAGAAAATTGAACCGTATAGAAGTCTTACAACCAAGGATTTAAAGAAGAAATATTCATCCAGATGGGTAGGAGGGGTGCAGATGGAGAGCTGGGACAGAGAGGACCAGGTAAGGTGGTAAAGCAGTGGTGGTGGTGGTGGCCAGTTGACCAGAAAGTCCCACATTCACCTGTGGTAGATAAAAATTAGGAGGGACACATGGGGAGCGAGCCAGCCCAGGCCCAGCCAGACTGTACAGCCCAGGGTTCCAGTGCTGGGAAAATAAAGCCTCATAACTTTTGGCTGTAAAAACCAGTAGGGGTTGGGGCAGTGGAAGAAACTGCCAGTTTCTCAGGAGAGTCCATTTAAGGGAACTGCATGGTCCTAGACAAACCCACCTACTCTGGGATTCAGCACCAGGGCAGCAGCTAGAAGGGTGCCAGTCATGTACGGGAAGTGGAGGGAGTGACTGGAAATGGAGTGAGAGCCAAGCAAGCGGCATTATTCCTTCTCAAACCTTTCCCCCACATACAGCGCCACAAAAAGGCAAAGTGAGTTGCCCCACCCTGGCGACTACTTAAGGCTCCTCCCCTTATAACAAAACAGGTACACCAAGACAGGGGTCAAACAGCTCTACCCAATACACAGAAGCAAACACAGGGAGGCTGCCAAATTGAGGAGACAAAGAAATATGACTGAAATGAAAGAACAGATCAAAACTCCAGAAAAAGAACTAAGCAAAATGAAGATAGCCAACCCATAAAATGCAGAATTCAAAACACTGGTGTTAAGGATTCTTAGAGATTTCACTGAGTATGGCAAATGTATAAGGGAAGAAATGGAGGCTACACTAACTGGAATAAAGAAAAATCCACAGGGAACCAACAATGAGGGGAAAGAAGCTGGGGTTCAAATCAATGATTTGGAACATAAGGAAGAAATAAACAGTTACCCTGTAGAGAATGAAGAAACACGAATTAAAAAACAATGATGAGAGAATAAGAAGACTCTGGGATATCTCTAAATGTGCCAACATCCAAATCACAGGGAGGCCAGAAGGAAAAGAGGAAGAGCAAGAAATTGAAAACTTTTTAAAATTTATTTTTATTTTTTAATTACTTTATTGTTGTTCAATTACACTTGTTTGCATTATCCTCCACCACTCCCCCAACCTCAGCCAAACCTACCTCCTTCCTTTGCTTCCACCCTCCCCCTTAGTTTTGTCCATGTGTCCTTTATAGTAGTTTCTGAAAACCCTTACCCCACTGTCCCCTCCCCTCTCCCCTCTGGCTATTGTTAGATTGTTCTTAATTTCAATGTCTCTGGTTATATTTTGTTTGCTTTTTTCTTTTGTTGATTATGTTCCAATTAAAGGTGAGATCATATAGTATTTGTCCCTCATCACCTGGCTTATTTTACTTAGTATAATGCTCTCTAGTTCCATCCATGCTGTTGTAAAGGGTAGGATCTCCTTCTTTCTCTCTGCTGCGTAGAATTCCATTGTGTAAATGTATCATAGTTTTTTGATCCACTTATTTACTGATGGGCACTTAGGTTGCTTCCAGCACTTGGCTATTGTAAATTGTGCTGCTATCAACATGAAAAAGAAATTGAAAACTTATTTGAAAAAATAATGAAATAAAACTTCCCTAATTTGGCGAGGGAAATAGACATACAAGTCCAGGAAGCACAGAGAATCCCAAACAAGTTGGACCCAAAGAGAGCAACACCAAGACACATCATAATTAAAATGACAAAGGTTAAAAGATAAAGAGAGAATGTTAAAAGTAGCAAGAGAAAAGCAGAGAGTTACCTACAAAGGAGTTCCCATAAGACTATCAGCTGATTTCTCAAAAGAAGCTTTGCAGGCAAGAAGGGACTGACAAGAAGTATTCAAAGTGATGAAAAGCAAGGACCTAGATTACTCTATGCAGAGAAGCTATCATTTAGAATGGAAGGGCAGATAAAGTGCTTCCCAGACAAGGTAAAGCTAAAGGAGTTCATCATCATAGAGCCATTATTATATGAAATGTTAAATGGACTTATTTAAGAAAAATAAAAAAATCAAAACTTTGAACAGGAAAATGACAACAAACTCACAAGTATCAACAATTGAATCTAAAAAAAAAAACAAAACCAAAAGCAAAAACCAAAACAAGCTAATCAAACAACTAGGAACAGGAACAGAATCATAGAAATGGAAATCACATGGAGGGTTAGTGGTGGGGAAGGGGAAGGAGGATAATGTTGGAAAAGATTCAGGGATTAAGAGGCATAATTGGTAGGCTAAAAATAGACAGGGGGATATTAAGAATAGTATTGGAAATGGAGAAGCCAAAGAACTTACATGAATGACCCATGGACGTGAACACGAGGGTACAAGTCAGAGGAGGGTAAAGAGGAAAAAGTTGGGGAAAATGTAATAGCATAATCAATAAAATATACTTAAAAACTGTAAAAATAGTCACAGGGATGTAAAGTACAACATGGGGGATGTAGTCAATGGTATTATAATAACATGTAGTGCCAGGTAGGTACTGGAAATATCGGAGGGAATCACTTTGTGAATTATATGATCGTCTGACCACTGTTCTGTACACCTAAAACTAACACAAAATAACACTGAATGTAAACTGTAATTGAAAAATAAAATAAATGCTTTATTGCCCCCAATATACAAACAATAGCTTTTTTATATTCTACTTTAATTTGACACCCCTTGTGAAATCATATGATTAAAATTTTTTTGATGTGGCTGGTGTGACTCGGTTGGGTGTCACCTGCAAAGTTAAAAGGTTGCAGGTTCAATTCCTGGTGAGTGCACATGCCTGGGTTGCAGGCTCAGTCCTTGGTTTGGGATTCATACGGAGGATGACCAATTGATGTTTCTCACATCAATGTTTCTCTCTCTCTTTTTTTCTCCCTTTCCCTCCCTCTAATAAACAAACAAATAAATTTGTTTAAGAAATCTTTTTAAATTTTTATTTTGTTGAATTAATTAAACAAGGAGGCCATTAGATTGAGGTGGCTCTAATGTTGTGGCACCCTGTGTAAGCAACCAAAATCTAACCCTATAAATGCCTCAAGAGATAGGCAGTGAAGTAATTTTCTTTTTTTGCTTCCACACTTTATATACAAAGTTTTCCTCCTGGTTCCTACGGGGGATTTAGAGGCAGGGGAGCACTCCTAACCACTTCTGGATTGACGCTGCCCAATTCCAATTGATTTTTGTGCAAATAATCTTAAAATTTTTAATGTCTTTCAATTAATCTTTTAACAATTTTAAATATTTTAATTTGTCAAGAGGTTCTTCTGTGTGATAACTTCTTTAAGAGATATTGAAATGTGCCTTATATTTATGAAGAGCTATATATTTTCAAATGCTTTTATCTTTACTATTTGAGTCTCCTTGGATCCCTACAATAGCATGAAGAATAAGATGGAAGGTTGGTGCCCTTTTGCTGAGAAAAGTGAGGTACATCAGGTGGAGCTTAAGTGGTATCAGCATATAGTGACCAGAGAGTGAGAAATAGAGGATAGACCCAGGATTCAGAAGGCCTTGGGGTGTTACTGGCAAAGCCTGGAACCTAGATTTAGAGTGCCTGGCATCTGGGAAAGTGGTTGGTAGATTATATGATGCTTAGGTATTGATATTGTAATGAACTCAGTGTTCTCTTTTTTTTTATGTTGCCTTTGCATGGACTATTTTAAGTCTGAATTGCTGAATTAACTTGTTGTTTTGGCATCAGGGGACAGAGACTTGCCATTATTTGAACTTTTTTTTTTTTTTTTCAAAAGGACAAGGTCTTTCCTTGTGTTCTGCTTGGTTTTTCATAATTGTTAGTTGTTGGTTTTCCATTTTCTTCATTATGGAGGTTGTTTACTGTTGATACTGTGCTAAGATTCAGGGGGCCAGAGAACGTTTATTGGAAAACCAGCAAATGCCCTCAGGGCTTAAGAATAGAAAGACAGTAACTTCTTCCTTCTCTTAAGCTCTCTGTAAGTTTCTGAGAGAGAATGGGACAGGGACAGGGATGTGCAGGGAAGAGACAGAGAAGAAGGCTGGCAGAATGAAAGAAAAGGTACAAAAGAGGGACACCAGAATGGTTTTGGTTTGCTCCAAAATAGGAAGCAAAATCAATTGAACCAAAGGAAAAAAGCAACTACATTCTCTCTGGATTGCATTTAAAGTTTTATCTTATATTTAAAGATACTTTGAAGGAAGCTATTGTGACTACCTTCTCCCAGCTATTCCCCTGTGTTTATAATCTCAGTTTAGTTTGTTATGTCTGTAAAGTTACAGCAAATAGCAAACTGATGACCCACAGCTGTGCATCATGGGTGGCATCTCAAGGAAAATTAATTGGAGGAAAAGCCTCCAGAGGAGGCTGAAAAAGACGCTTAATAGGACTTTCAAAACAGATAGAAAAGAAAATGGGAGAAGCAGAGAAGGAAGGGACGGTAAGCTCCACGTTTGCTGAAATGGATGAGCATCTCAGTGGGGGCAAACAGAGGCAGCCAGTAACTGCTGTGGCCCTAAGGAGGCCAGAAGTCACAGCAGGAGACTCTAGATAGGACTGGAGGAGAAATCACTGTTCTTGTCTCTTAGTTTTGTTTTGAATTTCTCCCTGTCTCCAAGATTCCTGCTCTGCGTGAGTGTCAGCCTGGTGAAGGGATGAGCAGCACACAGTTGAAGCAATGCCCAGAATGACTGAAGTGCTGAGCTGTTCAGTCTGCCTTTTTCTTTCTTTGTGCCCTGCAGCTTGCTCTTCTCTGCTTTCTCTTCTCCTTCTAGTTACACAAGCTGAATACTTTGCACCCTTTTTGCTTTTTATTTTTAAAATATGTCTACTGATTTTAAAGAGAAAGAAAAGAATAGGGTAAGAAGGTGTGTGTGTGAGAGAGAGAGAGAGAGAGAGAGAGAGAGATCAAAACATTGGTTGCCTCCCATACATGCCCTGACCGGGTATCGAACTTTCAGCCTAGGTATGTGCCCTGACTGGGAACCAAACCCCCAGCCTTTTTGGTATTTGGGACAATGCTCCAACCAACTGAGCCACACTGGCAAGGGCTGTGCACCCCTTTTAGAAGAAGGCACTGCATGGTTCCAGGCTGTGAGTCAGGAGGATGGGCATTAAATAAAAAGGTTACCTAAGAATTCTCAGAGTTTACCTTCAGATTATAGGTTAGTATTTTATAGATTTCACGGAAGTCTTTTCTGAGAAGCAAACATCGTAATGTATCTCTTAAGTCTTCGTATTTTAGATGTTCCCAGTGGACTAACGCAACTTGACTTTATTTATCATTACAGGTTTTCTAGCCTAAGATGTCCGGGCCAGGGTCTGGCCTGCTGTTCTCATCTGTTTACCCCTTTTGCGCTGGGCTCTCTTATTCTCACAGCTTACTGACTCCCTCTTGGTTTACTTAGTATATTTGCAGCAAATCCTTTTGGGGACTTTTCCCTCTTCTCCTGCTATGTTTTCATCCTCTGTACTTAGCTCTCTCTTAGCTGCACAGACCATAACTTGTGATTGGACGGTCCTGTGGCTGCTTCTCTTTCTAAGCAAACCTGGCTCCACAGTGCAGTGCATAGCGTGCCTGCCCTGCTGATGTAGGCATTCCAGGGGTCCGGGCACCCGAGGGTCTGTGACCCACTGTAGGTTCTTGGCTTCACACAGATAAGAATTCAAAGACGAGCTAGTCTAGAATTTAAAGTGAAAGTGAGTTTGTTAGTGAAGCAGTGAGGTAGAGAATGGGCTACTCCGTAGACAGAGCAGTGGCCCTTTTAGCTGAATTTGCTTCCTTTACAGAGTTTCATTTAATCTGGGGTAGAGTGTTCAATGAAGGGGAAGAATATTCAGGATCTTTCTAGGAAAAGGGTGGAGATTTCTTGGAGGAGTTTTGTGGCCATTTTGTGTCCTTATATGGGCTTTCCATTTCTGAGTATGGTGGCCTGTGGAATGTTGGTTAGCTGAGGTGTTTAGCTGATGCATTACAATGATCATATAATCAGGCAGGGGTTATCTGTAGATGAAATTAGTCATCATGTTGGATCGAGCTGGTCTCTGCTGGTTTAAGCCATAAACCTGGTGTGGGGTGGTTTTCCTTCTTCTCGATAGCTCCTGTGGATTTTATTGATTATGGCTATTCCGCCACATACGTTATCTCACTCCCAGTGCTTTTCCTGTCCTTACTCCTTCCTGTGCGATGAGGTGACTCCTTAGGACAGGTCTCAGCTCTCTCTCTCTTATGACTTCATCACTCAGGTCACTGAATGTTTCCTTTTTTTTTTTTTAAGAAAACTCTTTTTTTTGCATTATGTGAGCCCAGTGGCATATGGTTCCTGGGAAATCCTGTGATTTAGGTTGTAAAAGTCTGGACTTCTGGAAACTGTCAGGATACCCACTCATTCAGAAACAAAATAAAACAAGAAAAACATCCTCTCTCCCTATAGTAAGTCCAGTTTTCCTCATCTGCCTCTTCTCTGTCTTTTAGTAAAAGGAATCAAAGTTCATCAAGTTGGACCTAAGTAGAAAGACCAACATAAAGTTATTTTTAAATTCACTTTTACTCACTAGGTTTTGGTTTCCAACTAGCTAACTAATGTGATAATAAGTAATGTTGCACGACCTCTACTTTTACTCCCGTTGCTAGTTATCTCCTGTTACCCACCTGACCAAATTTACCACTCACAATAAAAAGTACCTAAGGTGTGACCTTGAAGGAATTTCTGTTTTAATTTTTTTTCACATCTTTTCTGTTCCTTTAAGAATTGTCTTTCTCCTCTCATTTTCTTTCATACGCAACATTCATAACACAGGCAAGAACAGCATCGTGCCTTCTAAAAGAGCTCCTGGGTCCTTCTTTAACACTCCTACCCTGACCTCTGATCTCTGCAGGAACTTACATTGCGTGATTTCGTTGTTTATTGCTCTTCCCACTAGAAAGTAAGCTCAGAGAAAGACAGAAATTTGTCATTGTTCTTCACTGCTACATACCTCACAGTGGTGTACACTACAACTACGCCTGTCACGAAGGAGGTGTTCAAAAATGTTAAATAGGTAAATGAATAAACATTGGAAAAGGGCCACTGGGAAGAGAAGGGGGGGGGAATATTAAGGGCTCAGGAGGAGGAGCTAAAGATGAAGCTCTCAGTGATCTGAGTGGTGATACGGGGAGGTTTCTGCCCGGGGTAGGAGGGCTGTGCAATCTGAAGAATAAGCAGAGTGATTAGTCATAAGTAAGTGGAGGACTGGTTCTTCTATGGAAATCAGAAGAAAAGAGGAAATGTTCATTGTGTCAATAGCCTACAGGTTTGCCAAAACAGGCTGTGTAACTCAGTGTGTTTCCTTCTAATAGTGCTAATTTCCTCTATGAATGGGGAGGCAGTTATTTATAAAAATAAGAGGCAGCTGGAGAGTGGAAAAGTTTTGTCGCTGTGGACAATGTAAGAAAGAATTGACCAGGGATGCACAGCAGAATGGTCTGGGAAGCCTGAAGACTGAATTGGCTTTGCCAACCAGAATCTGTCCAACCAGGCACTTTTCTTCAACAGCTCACTGCAGAGATCTTTCTTGGGTCTTACAGCTCAGTTTGTATAACATCTTATTCCCTCTGATTTACCTGCCTTGTCCTGACTTCTTATAACTAATTCCTTATTTCTGTTTTCTTTGATAAGCTGTGAGCTCTGTGGGGGCAGAAACCTGTCTGTCTTGTTTACTGCTGTATTCCCATCTCTTCCAAGCTTGAGGTTTCACATGTAAATGTGATGGAAGTGCAGTGGAGAAAGGGAATTTAACATAACAGGCAGACGGGGTTTGGGATGCTAACCCATGAAATCTGAGCTGCAGAGGAAGGTGGACAAGGAGGCTAGTAGAAAGTTGGCATTTGGGGGAAAGACTGCTGGTTGCAGAATTAGTGTTTTGGAAATATATGAGAAGAGCTGGGAATATATGAATGTGATTAGAGAATGAAATAGGTCATTTTATAATTTCAGAGGTGGGGCTGTGAGGGGACCACAGAGTCCAGGATGTAGCCATTGGAATGGATGTTTGCAATGATGTAGAGAAGATAGTCATTGGGGTGAAGAGGTCATGGATATATTATGGCTTGAGATGCAGATGCTGAGGCCTCCACTGAAATTTTCTAGGGGATTTTCACCTGATAGTAAGTAAAATAATCAAAGAGCATGCATGTGTTTATAAATAATGAACTCATATTTTGCATTCAAGCATTAATTTGCTCATTCATTCATTCATTTCCTGTTATTCAGAATCTGGCAGTAAGCTGTAAGTGACCCAAGCAGAAAAGTCTAGACCCCCATGGAACATACAGACTAGTAGGAGAGGCAGATATTAAACATATTACAGATAATTATAAATCGTGAAGAATGCCAAAGAGGAAAGTAGATTGAGGAGTAGGTGATGATGGGTTTTGGCAGTGGCTATTTAAGTGACTGTGATTTTCTCAAAACTATACTGAAGATACACTTTTTAAAACCCTCACCCAAGTATATGTTCATTGGGTTTTGTGGAGGGGGGGAGAGGAACATTGATGTGAGACAGAAACATCCATCAGTTGCCTCCCATATGAGTCCAACTGGGAATTGAACCTGCAACCCAATATGTGCCCTGACCTGGAATAGGACTTGCAGCCATTTTAGTGTACAGCATGATGCTCCAACCGATAGAACAACCCGGCCAGGGGTGAGGATACATTTTTTTGTTACATTGAAATTTTATTGCTTTTGTTTCTTTATTATTTGTTTAGATCTTACATAGGGCCACAAATGAGCAAACTTGCCTTTCCCTGGATGTTGAGTGTTGGACTAGCCCCAATGTACAGTTTGGAAGTACAATCAGAAGGTGCTCAGTGTTGTGGAGTAAGTTCCAAGAAATGTGTGATCATTCCATGATGGGCTTGAAATCCAGTTGAGTTAGCTGTGAGATTCTCCAGGGACTCTGCTTGCACTTCCGGGGAACCTATGGCCCCTAAACCATCCTGAAGTTACAAATAATTTTTAAGTAGAAAATGTGTAAAATATACACCTTAGCAAAATTTATCCATTTTATTTTTGGAATTCTGTAAAGTAAGTGTATATTTCATCAGTTGAAAAAATCTCTTTTATTCTTACGGTGGAAAAATTAAAGCATAACTCATAATAATTGGCTCTATAATACTTCTAAAATGTCAAAAATTTAGACCAGCAAGGCAATTTTACTTTTAGTTATATATGACACACATCTTAGTTCTATTATATTTTTGTAAAAACATCAAAAGATGTCACAAATACATGGCTACTTTAATAAATCTGGAAATCTTTCCATTGTGTAGAAAAAATAAAGTTTTATTTTTGATTCCTACTATATTTTAAAGAGCTGTATTTCTTGATTTTCTGGTGATTCTTGGTGAAAACTTTTTAAAAGTGTGACTGAGAAATATAGTACTTTTACAATATAGCTTTTCATTTATTTTTTTACTGAAATTCATTATTTTGCTCAAATATTTAACTCTATTTTTGTCATTCTTGTTACCATTCACAATTCTACTGAAATTTTTTTTTATTGTTGTTCATTTACAGTTGTCTGCATTTTCCCCCCACCACTACCCCCCCACCACTACCCCCCCACCCCAGCCAATCCCACCTCCCTCCCTTGCTCCCACCCTCTCCCTTGGTTATGTCCATGTGAAATAAATTTCTTAATACAATTTTTTTCCATTTTATGTTTTCAATATTCTATGGTAGTATTTATAACAGACTTTTACATATTGAAAAAAAGATGTTTGCATTCATTCATTCAGTCTATTTATCATGTGCCCATTATGTTCCAAATACTGTTCTTAGGTTAGGGAAATAAAAGTGAACAAAACAGACAAAAATACATATTTTCATTTACCTTCTTTTATGGTGTCTGGAGACAGAAAAGAAACATATTAAATAAATAAATAATTTATAGTTTTGTATTAAAAGGTAATGAGTAATACAAAGAAAAACATATCAGGGCATATGGAAGCAT
>VMDR010007450.1:0-40502 GCA_007922815.1 Macrotus californicus | reverse complement strand
GCCTTCTTACAGATTCTAGTGGAAAACTCTTTTAATGAGTTGATAAACACTACTAATTTTTTCTAATCAAAATGCACACAGTATCTCTAAAACATTTAAATTTGTACTGGTAAATAGTTTATGAACATTGGTCTTGCTTACATTACTCATTTGCATAGTAGAGGAAGTGCTTTTTGAGAGTGTCCTATATGTAATAATGCTTAAACAAAGTTCGTTTTCACACGTCAGTGTTATTTTTCAGTAAGTACAATGATTCTCCGGGTCTGTAAGCATTTTCAGGCTCAACATCCCAACACCACGGCACACACAGCACCTTCAGGCCTCTCCACCAACCAGCTCCTCCTGCTCTGCTCTGTCCAGCTCCATCTCAGCACCTCCCCTGCAGGGAGTCAACAACTTGCAGGCTCATAGCTGTTCCAGGGTCCCTTATAAAGTCTGCGCCTTGAGACAGGCTGCCCCTCTGCCTAGAGTGCCTTCTTCACTGGACAGTGCCCCGCCTCTGCAGATTGCTCCGTGTCTTTTTTGGACACTGCCTTTACCCCAGCGGCTGAGCTCAGGGAATTACACCGGTCCCTAGCAAGCTAATGTTGGAGAAAGAATAAAAGCAGAGTTATAAGAAAACAGGATTTGTTTGAATGCAGTGGAACCTATAAAACTGTTTTATAATTCATCAGTGTAAATTTAGCCAGTATTTTTCTATGACTGCTAGGTAAGCATTGAGTATTGGGGGAGTTGCTGCTTATTCTGCTGAACATAGAAGTTCTCTGAAAGAGTGATCTCATCTAATTTACTTGTAGGAAGGGAGCTAAGTACTGGGAATCAGTCATTTTATGTACGTGGGAACTTTACTGTCTCGTTTCACATGTCGGTGATCCTGGCCCCTTTCACTTGGTAGGGCTCATGCCCTCCGTGAAACACTTTCTTTAGGGGCTTTGGTGACATCGTTCTGGTTTTGTTATTCTTTCCCTCTGGCTATTTCTTCTCAGTCTCCTTTGCTCATCTTCTGCGCCTTCCTGACCTTTTGGGGCATCTCAGGGTCCTCTCCTCAGATTTCTTATGTTTTCTCATTAACTTGCTACTCATGTGCCATCATCCGGTCCAATGGCTTTAAATAATTGTCTGAATAATGATGACTCTGCATTTGTAGCCCTTACATCCCCAGCCCTGACTGAATCCCTTCTGAACACCAGGCTCATTTCCTCAGCTTCTACTCAACATCTGCTCGGTATGTCCTCAGGGCACTGTATAGTAAGTTACACCTACCTGGTCCAAACCTGAGCTTCATATGACAACTCATCACCTCTTCTTCCTTCAGTCTGCTCCACTGCAGAGGTAAACAGCAGCTGTATCCTTGCATTTCCTCAGGTCAAAAACTTGGAGTCGTCCTTGACTCTGTGTCTTCACATCCATAATGCAAACCCATCCTACAGAGAACATTCAGACTCTGACCATGGCTCATGGCTCTTTCTACAGTCCTGGTCCATGTCACTGCTCTCTTTTGTCTGGAAAATCTTAATAGCTTTCTAATTAGCCTACTGGCTCCCTCTACATCATCTTGTATTTTATTCTCAGTGTAGTAACCAGAGGCTCCTTTTACAATTTACTCAAAGCTAGCCAATGGCTTCTCATCTCACAGAATAAAATGAGTCTCTACCATGTCCCACAAGGCTCTCTATATGTCTGGGGTATTTCTCTGACATTGCCCCTTTGTTGCTCGTCTCCAGCATCACCTGCCTTCTCATTATGCCTCATTCTCCTACTTCTGCATCTTTGCTCCTTTTAATTCCTCTGCGTGGAACACTGTACCCAGATGTTCATGTGCCACCCTCTCTTACTGTATTCCAGAGTCTGCTAAAACTGTCACTTCATCCGAGACCTTCCCTACCTAAAACATTTTAGGGAAGTGACCTTGGTCACTCCCTTTCCCCTCATCTTGTCTTATTTGTTATGCTAGTACTTATTTTCTCACCTGATACATGGATTTCTTGTTTATTTATTCACTGCCTGCTTATACTACCTCTCTACTAGAAGTCAGTCTTTATGAGAGCATGAATTTTGTTGGCCGCTGTCACTTCAGCACTTAGAACAATATACATCGCATAAAGACAACAAATATCAATTGAATAAATGAATGGAAAATGAATCCTATTTTATTACATTCACATCCCCAATATTTATTCTTTCACACTTTCTCCAGCTCAGGGGGAAATGAAGCTCATCACACTTTCCGTCATTTTATCATCTGTTCATTGTGCGCTAAACTATCTCACAAGACAGTGTAGGTGCACCAGATTTGACTAGATGTTTAAGGTAACCAAAGTTACAGTGCAGACTGGGAAACGTTAAAATTGCACATAAACTATTTCTTTTCCCAAAGTCCAGGAGAAAATGATTTAAGCTGAGCGCTTCACAGAAGGCCACTGTTCCTATAACATTTACTCCTCCATACAGCGATGTATTTTTCTCTTTCACAAAACGGCCTCGGAGCAGACGCTCCCATTTTAGCCTCACTGCTTTCCTGAGGAGTTCATTTAACTCCAGTATCCGTCGTCCGTCCTCCAGGAGTGTGTTTCTCAGAGTCTGAGTGGAGAGTAACACAGGGCGCTTTCATCAGTACCGTCTGCGGTTGTCCTTGGGACCTGAGCTTTTCAAAACAGCCCATGCTGGCACATCACGTCCAGTTCCCTTAGGATACGTCGATAGGTTTATCCTCCGTGTTCTCTCCTGAATGGTTGGCTGGCATTTCCATATCTTTCTCTGTCGCTCTTTCACGTAGCTCCCCCAAGCAATTACTTTTTTGAGACGATATCTAAATCCATAAAAAAGAAATTCAATATTTACCCCAGAACCATCCAGACTGGCCTCTCTTGTAGTTAGTAGTGCATTATTATGAAAAACAGGATTAGTGCTTTTTCTTCATACCTTGACAGTTTTTGTTCCTTTGAGCACTTTCAAGATGTCGGTCCATTGTCTTCTGGTACTTATGGTTTCTGATAAGAAGTCTGGGATCATCTATAATTCTGTTTTTCTTTATTGTATCTTTTTTCTCTACTGCTTTTAAGATTCTTTTATCTTCTTTTTATTCTTTTTTTTTTAGGAATCGGATCGTGATTTGCCTGGGCATGGTTTTCTTAATGTTTATTCTGCTTGGGGTTCATTAAGCATCTTGGATCTGTAAATTGTAATTTTCACAAATTTGAAAATGTTTCAGCTATTACTCCTTCAAATGTTTTTTTTTTTCTGCCCATCTGCATCTCCAAGTTTGTGTATGTTAGATTGTTTGATATTATTTATAGCTCACTGATACTCTGTTCATTTCTTTTTTTAGTCTTTTTAACTTATTATTTAATTTTGGATATTTTCCATTGTTAAGTTCCATGTTATGATCTTTTGCAGTGACTTATCTGTCTTATCTTCAGTTGAGTGCATCCAGTATACTTTTTATTGAAGACATTATATTTGCTATTTTTTTTTCCTTTCTCTCCTCTCCTTGCTTCTACCTTTTTGAATATGTGGAGTAGATTTAATTGGTGTTCCCAATATCTCATTTCTGGGTCTGTTTCTTTTGAATGATTTTTCCCTAGCATATGTGTCTTATTTTCCTGTTTCTTCCAGGCCTAGTAGTTTTTGAATAGGTGCAAGACATAAATTTTAAGTGTCATTGATACTGGATAATATTGTATTCCTTTAGTTTTAGGCTTTATTGTTCTTGGGCTTTAAGGCACAGGTGGCAAACACAAGGCCCTCAGGCCAAATCCGGCCCTCCACCTCGTTTTATCTGGCCCAGTACCTTGTTTCTACCGAGCGGCAGCACTGAGCTCTCGCTTAACTGTTAAGGAGTAGTTACATTTATACAGTCCTAAAATTACTTTCAGCCCTTTGAAGGCAACTGTGAGGCTGATGTGGCCCCCAGTGAAAATGAGTTTGACACCCCTGCTTTAAGGTAAATCCAGGGTGGCATTTAATTTAAGATAATATAATCCCACTACTAGGGCGATACCTTTTAAGACTCTACCCAGTGGTCCATGTGTTGCAAGATCTTTGCACTCTGGCTTGTGGGAATGCAGACTTCCATGTCTTGTATGACCTCTGGGCATTATTCAGCTTATTGCTCTTTGACTTTCTTTGTCATCTTCCTTCTCCAGCTTCAGTAGTCTCTTCTCACGCATGTGGAGATCAGGACTCAGGCAAATACTCAAAGCACCCCCCATGTAGGTGGGTCTCCGGAGCACTCTTGCTCTCTCTGTGAGACCTCATCCTCTCTGATACTCATTCCTGAAAATTCGAGTTTCTTTAACTTGTCTGAACTTTAATCTCTGCCTTCTCACTTTAGTGAGACTCTCAGGTCTGTGGGGACTTTTTCTTTCCTGCACTGTGGCCTGGAAAAGGCCATAGGCAGTCAGCTGGGGCAGTCACAGGGCTCACCTCCTTTCTTCCTCTCTTTTGGGGCCTTTTCATCCCACACTGTGCATCTTGCCCAGTTTTTGCATGTAGGCTAGCCTCGATTCCTGTCACTCCGTCATGGCCACAAGTGGACATTTTAATTTGTAAGAAATTACACAAAAATTCAGTTGTGAGAAATTCTGAAGCTCTACACAAACTAGCAAAATTGCTTTTTCTTGGAATTGCTGCTTAATTTGATTTGAATCAGTAAAGATTGGGTGTGTTGTACTTCACAGACATTGATACTCTGTTGGAATAAATTATCTTTACTATTTACAAGGAAGTAGGGTTAAATCTGCATCATAAATATTCATGAAGAATTGATGTGGTATCCAAGTGGGTTATAACAACACCCGGAGTGCTCCAGATTTCATTTGAAATAAAATATAGCCAAGATGTTTCAATAATACCAGTGGGAAACAAATCTAATTACCTGTTATGAATATCAGATCATTTATATTCATTTACTCATCTGATCCACAAAGATTGAGGATTTAAAGATAAATAAGACATAGTTTCTGCTTCCTGGGAAGGTTGTAGTCTGTAAGAGGAAGTAGACATACAAACGATTAACTGTAATATGGTCGGATATAGTAGGGTTGTAGGGTAAGGACATTAGTTGAGGGATGTGTAAGGTGCCACAGAAACACAGAAAAAGTTGAAAAGGGCAGGAAATTAAATCTACAATAAAAGACATCACCTCCCATCATCTATTCATTTATTCAGTTGATGTTGGTTGGCACCAGCAGTGTGCTCTGCACTGTGCTAAGGCCCAACAACAATTCCTCTTCTAGGAGAGAAATCACTAATGATCCCAATTCAGTGCAACAGGTGCTATGGCTGAGGTGTGCACAGGGAGCCACTGAGATGGAGAGCAAGGGCAGCTCAGCCCAGAGGCAAGTGATCAGGGACTGCCCCCAAGGGAGACTGAGCCCCATGCAGGAAAAAGGCTTGCGCCAGAGAGCATCACCATGCAGGAACCATCAGGTGTACAGTGTGGCAAGAGCATGGGATTCAGAGAGAGGCTATTGGGTAAATAGCTGGAGGGCAGGTCTTTGAGGGCTGGTTGTGTTTTCCTATAGCATTTGGAGGAAAATAGGTAGTCTTCCTCTGTGTGTGTGTGTATGTGTGTGTGTGTGTGTAGCATGAGAGTGATAGACTTATATCTTAGGAAGTTCACTCCAGTGACAGAATGGAGGGAAGTGAAACTGGAAACAGAAAGACCAACCTGAAAGCTAAACTGATTCAGTAATCCAGGAAATAAATGAATAAACGACAGGGACCTCAGTGGGGGAGAAGTGGAGGGACTGGAGACAAAGGGATGAGGAGAGGGAGTGGGGAATTGTTTAGAAGCTACAACAAATGGTTCGTTGCCTAACTGGATAAGGAGGGTGATGGAGAGGATTGGGTCTGTGATGACTGCCAGCTTTCTGACCTCTGGGACGAACTATATTCACTGGGGCTACAGCCTCGAAAGGGATTTGCATGTGCTGTGGAGCGCTCGAGACAACCCACTGGAGCGAAAGAAAAAGTAGCAGGGTTCCATTTACATTTTTCACAGTTGTTTCTATTTGTATGTGTCTCACAAAGTAGACAGTAAACTCATACAGTAGCATTTGTACATAATTTATAGGGATCTCGAGGTGCCTATAGAACATTTAGGCTAATTTCCAGTGGCAATAAGGGTCTAGATCAGACAAGACTGCCCCATGGAATTTACTGTGATCATGGAAACATGAAATATGTACCGTCCAGTATAGCATCCAGTAGCCACATTTGACTACTGAGCACTTGAAATATGACTAGTGCAGCTGAGAAACTGAAAAAAGTTATTAATTTATTTAAGTTTAAGTAGCCACATGTGGCTAAGGGTTACCATTTTGGAAAGCACCGATATAAACTTAGAAGACAGACTGGGCTTTCACTTACTAAGTGCTTGTGCTGGCTCAGCATGTTACACACACTGTTAGGCAATTCAATCATCCCAGCTACCCTGTCAAGCAGACAGTTTTATACAGGCACAGCTCAGAGATACTGCGAGTTCAGTTCCAGACCACTGCGATGACGGGGGCCATAGCTTTTTTGCCAGTGAAAGGTTTTTGCCCTCAATTTGTAAAAAACACAACATCTGCGCAGCTCAGTAAAGTGGAACACTGTGAAGTGAGGTGTGCCTGCCGAAGGAGAGTGAGTTCTTCCTTTATCCTTTTGATAGTAAAAGTTTATATTGCAAAGAAGAGCATATTTGCTTTGAAGTATGTGTGCTTTCTAGATATTCTCTATTAGTAGAGATTATTTATTTACCTTGCTTAACCAATTAACAGTTTTATATTTTTCTTTCAGGTGGCTTGCTCTGTTAGAGATTGAAATATGTATTATTTTATTATTTTATTATTATGACTGTAGTCTTCTAGATCCATTGCCAAAACAGGTAAGTGTTTTCAGAATTTTGAAGAGTATGACCTTCAAAGTTGTTATAAACTCTTGTCCCTTGGTTTTAATTACTAGAGATGAGCTACTGATTTCCTCACTTAGCCTGATCTTAACAGGCGCCTTACATTGAGCCAGACTAGAAGTCATCCCTTTATTCTGATCTCATCTATGTGCTCCATCATCCCAAGACCAGGGCCTGATAGCAGAGTTGCCACCACTTAGTGTTAGAACTTTTTCTATGAATATAGCAACTTTAACCCCTTTTCCTGGGTCAAATAAACATGACCTTGATGTTGGACTTGTGTCCCTAGAAAGGTATGTATGTGAGTCCAAAAGTGAACCGTCAGTTTTGGAGGCAAGTCATAGCCCTTGGGCCAGAACTAAACCAATAGTAAAAACGGTGAACAAAAAAGTGAAAAGGCCATGACTTTCCAGCCTCTGACCGTTGAGTATTCCAGTTGCTTAACTCCTCTGTTTTCTATAGTTCTGTTCTCCTGGACCAACAGCTCTCAAACTGGTGGGAACATTAGAATCACCTGTGGGTCCCCTTAGACCACAGCCTACTGGGCCCGACCCCTAGATCTTCTGGCCCTGTAAGTGGGGAGAGGGTCAAGAATTTCCGTTACTAACGAGTTCTGGTGCTGCTGATGCTGCTGCTCTGGACAATTTGAGGACCACTGTCCGGGGAAATGCAATTTAATTCCAAATGTTTGGAAGTCATTTTGAAAACTCTGGGGAATAGGAGCTATTTAAACTGAGGGTGAGGCTCAGAAATTAAGCATTGCAATCGCAGGGCTATTCATGTAGCGTGCTGTGCTTTGGTTTATGCTTGCTGTAATAAAGCTAATGTATGGAGGGGTAAATGAAACTCACGGGTGACATTTCAATAGAAATTATGTAAGTGCATAGGTGACGCAGACAATATATTAGTCACAAAGATACATATTTCAGCACTTCCCCTTGATTTCTCTTGCACTTCTATTTTGAGAACAAGTAACTATCAGTCATGAGGAGCTCTTGAAATCCTACAGTGAAAGGGAATCAAAACACCCTTCGTGAAGGTTTTCAGCTGAGTACAGTATGGTTAGCAAAATGAAAATTAGGGCCAAGCATTACAGACACCAAGTACTAGTGCCTGGCCCCTCAAGTTAGATGTCACAACTTTGCCCAGGACTGACTCAGCGTTCAACTATTTTCCCACCAGCAAGACACAGAAATGCCTTTTCAGGTGAGATGGATGACATTTGTCAGAACCATGTGACACCTAACACTGGAGATCAGGAACTTTGACCAGATCTGTAAGCAAGAGTTTTCCCAGCACTTTTTTCCCAGCTAAGAATCCCGTTACTTGCCTGTATTATACTGTTTTATGTATATCCTATCTCTGTTTGGATACTACCAAGAACATTTTTTTAAAGAAATGCTATCTCAGCTTGTCAAAAGGATAGGTGTAAATGAATTCTCATGATCTCAAAGGGCATTTAATTTCATTCTTATTCTAGAAAGAGAAAGGTCGATTAAAATTATTTAATCATTCGACTTGTTTTATTGGAATACTAAGTTGTAAAATGAGGTGATCAAAAACTGGGGAAATGATCTTCAAATTACCAAGTTCTTGCAGGGCCTGGGAGGGGACGGGTTGCCGGGGCATGTTCTGAACACTCCTCTTCCTACCCACAAAATTGTGGCTGCAATTTCAAAGTCCATGGAGACCCTGCACTCGTTCTCAATTCCCCTAAAAGCCTCCTTGCTAAGGAGCCCATTCCGTGCCCGGTTGCAGTCAAACTTGACAGGAGACTGACGACTTAAATTGGATCAATCTCCTCTTTCTTCACTTCGCATCTCCCCCTCAACCCTCAAGGTTGACAGAACAGGTTGCTTTTCATTTTCAAGCTTTTAAGTCTCGACAACCTCTGCATTATTTGCAATAAGCTGACCTGCTCTCATCTCCATTTACATGTATTCCTTATTCATAACTAGGGTGAAAGAAATCAACATTTGGAGCCCACAAAAACATTCTTTGGGAAGTTATAATCTTTAGCATATTGTAATAATGATTCATTCATACCACCAACACCTCGTTGCTTTTTAAACATCCGTAACATGTGGCATAGAGGTCTCACCCGGCAATTATAAATGAGCTGTCAAAGCGTGGGGCCAGAAATGTAGGAAGAGCCTTACTTGTGGTATCCTCTTTAGCCAGACAAAGTGAAGCAGGGGTGGCAGGTGACAGTGATGGGATTGCCATTAGAATAAGGAATTGCCTTCTTTTCTGTCCCTTGAATGGGAGACTCAAATTGATGAAACTCATCAAGCAAACACTCCCCATCTTCTAAATCTAAACTCTATGCCTCTTAGGGATAATTATTATATAATTGGATAAACCTTAGGTCTAAACTGTTGGCTTTGTCTCCTAATTTCCACATGTCTTCTGCCTTTCTGCTTCTAGCGTTCTCTCCATTTGCTGGGTGTCCAGCAGCCAGAAGGACAATGCCGAATTGAATATAAACAGAGAAAATGACCTCTGGGCTAAGGAGGACCAGGTTGTCTGGAGGAGTGACTGCCTCTCATCCACTAGCCTGGCAGCATCTAGGTCTGAGCATGACCAAAACAGGCTGCTGAGCTTTGCTTTAGTATTTAGTGTCAGAAGATGTCCACATGATGCCTGCATTTGGAATCTCAAGGGTAGACCAAGAATCTGACATCACTCTCACTGATAGAAAGACCTGAATACGTGGTTTACAGAAAATGTCAACTGATCGAGAGGAAGAGGCATTTCTTAAGAAGTTGGAGTTTGATTCATGCAAAATTGTATTTTAACTTTACATAGAAATAATGCCATTTGAATGAAAACCTTATTACATTAATTCTGTGAAGACAATGTACTTAAATTTCTGTTTTCAGAAAGGCTAGCATCAAAAAATAATAATAATTTTTGGAAACTGTCTATTTTTCTTAATATAATTCTTAATTAGCAATTGGAATTATTAAGCTCTATTAATATAATTCTTTATTGTAAACATGTCTAATGTTCAAAGTATAGCTTTCTAAGACCTATGAAGACAGGAAGCATGTCTTACACTCATTTCTACACTCAGCCATATCAAGGACAGTACCTTCTCTATAAGGCATGTTTAATAAATGTATGTAGATTGATATATTGATTTGTATTTTAATTAAGGTGAAAGCACTCTTTTAATGCATGGTGTTTGTGATTACAGTTTAAGATGATATCTTTGCTAACGTGTGGGAATACAGTGATGTGTCAAGGCGAATAACAACGTTTGACTCTATTACTTGCCTTATACTTGAAATATTTACTATGAAATCCAGAAAAGAAATTCTGTCGCATTCAGGGGAAATATATCACAGTAATAACAGAGTGATCAGTGATGTCATGATTTGTCTTCTAATATGCAATAAAACACTGCTTGCCTCCTTTACTTCACAATAAGTAAGCTTTGTCGTGAGTGCATGTTGTCCTCCGGATTATTCTCTCCCTGCACTAGAATTATCTCATGGGGTTGGCAATGATTACTTAGTCATTTATTTCCTACCAATGAGCAGATGACTCCCTAGGAGAAAATTAAGTACTTTGGAGTATATTAACTCTTCCAGACTAATAGTGATTTTGAAGCTTAGCTAGTAGCTTGTAGCTCAACTTAGCAGGCGTAGGAATCTGGAGACCAAAGGGGCTGAAGAAATTGCAGAAGTCCACAGCAGATCTGAGATTTGCAGACTATAATCTGGCAAATTCCACTAACTGTGGCAGGTGTGTTCCCAGGGAAGGCTCACAATAAAACATTGTATTTGCATATGATACACACTTCAGCTGAATTTGCAACCACTCAGGGCTAATGTTTATCTCATTATTGTTTGGTCAGGATGAATGTTAGCTGACAAGTTTATGCGCTATAAAAAGAATGTACCACCATTTAGTTTGGCAATTCTGTCCGTAAATACATGAACTCTCATTCCAGACTACCAAATAAAGATGAAGATATAATCTGGGTCCATTTCCTTCCTTGGAACAAAGAAAAGGAGAGTTAAGATTTTCTTTGTTTTGTTTTGTTTTTTTAAATCACATGTGCCACAACAGGTACCGCCACAAGGATGCTCTGCATCTGAGTGACCTCACATTGTGTTAAAACATGATCAAAACTACATTCAGAATTCCATTTTCTTTACCTGGCCAGCACTGCAGCCACCCTCTCATTCCCCCACTAGACTTCCCCTAACTCCTTGCCCTCTGAAACTTTAAATCAAGACAGTCTGTCCTCTCTCCAGAGCCTTCTACTCTCCCAGTTCCCTCACTCATTTATTCTCAAAACACTTACTTTTCAGCTTCCCTGGGAGCCTAGTTTTCCAACTGACTATTTCTTATCAGACTTCTTCCGCCTCCACTCCCTTCTCTTTCCACCAGATACTCCTTAGGTGACCTCCATCCCCATGACCTAATAACCTCCTGAAGGCCCAGCCTCCTCATACCATCAACTTTGGGGATGAAGATTTGAACATAAATTGCGGGGTTGGGGCAAGGTACAAACATTCAGACCATGGCAGGAAGTAATCCTCCACAGTTGTACTTTCTCAGTAGAGTCCGCTACATATTTTGCCCCAATGGAGGACCCTGGATAGCAATCACCCATGAGGTTCAGGTGAGCCTGCTGCTTAGCAGCCCGGCTCTTCTCAGTTAAGCAGCCTGAGAGTCTGCAGGTGGGTTGGACCAACGCACTGGGCTTTTCTTAGATTGATATCTTTAGTTTAAAAAATGTTTTTAGAATAAATGTCTCTATCTTTATTAAATATTGGGCTTAGGATAATTTTAAAAATCTTATTAGAGTTTTGTTGTTTGTTTTACAGTCATTTTTTGGTGTTTTAATAAATGGCTATAGGTTATTACTGACAAAAGTACAACTTTATGGCCCTGATGGGTAGCTCAGATGGTTAAAGCATTGTCCCGATGCACCAAGGTTGCAGGTTTGATTCCCAGTCAGGGCAAATGTAAGAATCAACCAATGAATGCTTAAATAAATAAAACAACAGATAGGTGTTTCTCTCTCTCTCTTCCCCCTTCCTCTCTCTCTAAAATTAAAAAAATAAAATAAAAAGAGTGCAACTTTATTAACTATTTGTTTTCTTAAGAAAATGCCTACTACTTTCTAGAAACCAATGATATGACCTTTTGTCATTTAAGCAATTACTATGTGCCTGGAACTTTGCTAAGCCCATTCCATCCACCCACTTATTTTATTCTAACAATAATCCAATTCATTAGGTTTGTTTCTATTAGAATCCTCACTTTACAAATGAGAGAAGGGGAGCTCAGAGAGAGTGGGTGACTTACCTGAAGTCACACAGCTAGTAAGCAGCAGAAGCAGGATTTGAACCCAGGGAGTCTGGCTCCAAAACATGTCTTCCTAATGGCAAAGAGCACTGCATGCTTGCTGAAGAGAACGTGTTGACCACAACAGACAGCAGCTTTGACTTTGTTATCATAACCCACACTCTTGGTTCTCTCTTAACTTTTTGTGGAAAAAAAGTAGCTAATTTGTTGTATGGCCTACATTGCAGATAAAGAGGGCAAAGACTCCTGCTGTGTACCAGTTTCCTTCCTCAACAGCTTTCTTCTCCAGGAGCTCCCAGCCCCTCCCCCTTGGTGGGAACCGTGCAGTAGGCTGGCCTAGAACAAAACCTAGTAGATGACTGTTTCAAGAAAAATACCTGATGAAAATGCGTATTTTTAGTAAGGGCATATCAGTGTAAATGTTGAACACGTTATAAGTTCTGATGATATAGTATGCATTGTCTATTACTAGAAATTAGATTTTTTTTTTTTTTGGAGCAGTTTTCTACCTTGTTCTTTCACAAAAATAGCCCTGGTCATTAGAGACCCACTAGGCCATAGGGTAAGGAAGATGTATGGATTTTCTCTTCTGATGGAGACGGGAACTTGCTGAATAGGGATTAGTCTTAGTTTAAGCTTTTTCTTCCAGGGACTTGGAACTCTTGGAAGAATTATAAAAAAGGAACCTAAAGGAAAGCCTGTGGTGTTTGCTTCACAGTGCAAGTGCTCCTTTGATTTCATTGTTGCTGCTGCAGATAAGCATGACTGGAATCATAAACCTTAAGTAGAGACACCAGCCTGACATCCGGGTTTACTGCTGTAGAAGCTGAAGCCCAAGCTGGAGGAGCGTCAGGCTATGTGTCCCTGAAGGGTGTTCAGTGACTAGTGAAAACAATCCTCTGGGTGAGGCCATTCACCTGAACGATTCTTTGAGGACAAAAAAATGAAACAAATGATTGAATTTCAATGTCTTTTGGCAGCACAACTTTTCTTTCTACAACACATTAACTTATAGATCACCCAATAAAAAAGCAGATAAAAGATGATAAATTCAACTCAACATTTAGTTGACTATTCTTCCATGTTTGCAGAACTAATTACATACCTCTGCAGAATCCGGGGGTCAAAGAGGCACATTTTGAAAAGCACTGGACCAGACTAGCTCTGTGCAGCAGGGACATCTACTACCCTCCGAGTGTTAGGTGCTTCCCCAAGTTTCCCAGGGCCTGGACAGTTACCCAGGATCATGTGACCAATTTGACTAATGGGCTGTAAGTAGAAATGGTTCAGTGTCAACTCCAAGCTGAAACACAGATATACAGATATAAATTGTCTTTATTTCCCTCCTCCCCTGATATTGCGGCAGAGGAGCTCGGCAGCCATGAGAAGGCGGAGCTTTCATCAGCCGGGGTCCCTGAGTTTCAGAGAGGAGAAGAGGCCTTTCCCACAGTCTGCACTGCTCACAGTTTGAGCAACAGACACTGATGTTTGCTGTCACAGCAGAAACGAGGCCACCTGCACAATCTCAGAAATGAGATTCTCTGGTTCCTCTTCTTATTTATGCTGTTAGCCCTCTTTGGTCTGATCTTATTAGCAGGAATACATACTTCCAATATGCTTCATACCAGATCAGAGTGTGGCTGGATTCCACTAAAATGGCTTTTTGATATCCAAAATGCAATAACATTTATAAGCCAGTCAAAGAAAGACAAATACCATATGATTTCACTCATATGTGGAATCTAATGAACAAACTGAACTAACAAGCAACATAGAAACAGACTCATAGACAGAGAGCAGGCTGACAACTAAGGGCGGGGGAAGGGTAGGGGGTGGAGGGATTGAGCAAAAAGAACAAAGGACTCATGGACACCGACAACAGTGTGGTGATTGTGGCGAGGGGAGGTGGGTACAAGGGGACTGAATGGTAACAGAAAAAGTACAATAAAAATTAAAAAGTCATAACATTGCATTCAGAATTCTACTTTAGCTGTTGTACTGTGTGGTTTGTGCCTCGCTTATCATGGCTAGGAGCTCTGGAGCCTGCGTGCCTCTGCCCACATTCCCTCGGTCTCAGGTCTCCGTCAGACTCGTCCCCTAGGCTCAGCCATCTCATTCCTTGGCAGCCTAGGGGAAGCCCTTTCTGGTTAGGGGGGCCTCTCTTTGCTCTGTGCTTCTCCAGGCTCCGCTGTGCTGCCCCTGAAATTCAAGTCTCCTTGTTTAAGAGTTGACTTTGATGTCTCATAAATTCCGCAACCTAGCAGAATTTTAAGGACAGAAATGGCTTAAACTTAAAATTTTTTCCAGGAAGTGATGAGAAATAATGATATTTCATTCTCTTAGTGAAGCAAAGGAAAGAAACAGGATAGGTAGATCACACTGTTAGAGCATTCTGAAGGTTTATATATATATATATCTTGATACAGTGGTGCTATGAGTTAAAGATAAAAATGATCATAAAACTGTAATGCTAATAATAATAACAACACACATTGATTGACTTTTTGTATTTGGCATTGTGTAAGCAGGTCCCATGTTTTACGTGCTTCTAGCCTCATGTCCTCTGATTGCTACGCCCACATGGCTGTGAATCGAATATTGATTGCATTAGTAGGTGCCCATTAAAGCAGCATTTGTGGGGTGAATAAGTCACAGCTGTAGGTTTTTCTGCATCTTTTGTCATGAAAGGGATGAAAGGAAAGGCAGTTTGGAGAAGTGGAGGGAACACTGAATTTAGTCCCAAACTTCCACACCCTATCTCTGGTTCAGGCACCTACTAGCTCTGTTACATTTGACCTCTCGCAATCACAGCTTCCTAGTCTATAATTACCGCTTCACCCTGGCATTTGGGTGCGATCACTTTGCGAACTCTGTAGCCCATCCAGTGACACACAATTACGACACAATAATGATGGAGATCATGTCTGGATCCACTTCCTCACCCCCCTTTGCTTCCCTGCAAATCAGAGTCAGCATTGGAGCTGCAGCTCTCAGTCTATTAGACCCAGGACATTTCTAGCTGTCATTTTTTCGAAAACCCACTTGTGTTTTTCTCCAGTAGCTGTGAGCACGGCCACACTGCTTTTCCTGCGGCAGATTCCTGAGTCTTACTTGCAGTTTTAGACAAAAAAGCCTCTTTTCTGAGAACCATGTAGTTCACATTCTCAACCAGCTTGCTGTGAGCAACTTCAGTTCTTTCCTAAGTTAATTTCTAGAGATCTCTATCTCCTCTTCTTTCTCTTGTTTCATGATGAATCCTGGAACTGCCTTTTCCATGGAAATACTTTTGGGGGGAAGATAAAGACCAAAACCAAACATAAAAGATAAAAATGCTTGTGAGCCCCCAAGTTGCATTCCCAGAATTCTTTCCCATGCTGTGTTCATTTGTAATCTGGCCAAAAAGAAAAATAAGTATAAAATAAAGTAAAAATAAGGTAGTATCTTTTATAGGTCAGGGTGTGAAACATAAAGGAACTAAACTTCATAAAAATGTTTCTCAATGTGTTAGATTCTACACACTGAGACTTTGCTAAGTTTTTTCTGTATCATAATATGTCATTCAAGATTACTTTGTGGAAAGCCAAAAACTGTTTTTGATAATATTCATCCATCCATCTATATCCATCCATCCATCCAAAATGAATCAACAGAGGGCCAGGGATTGGGCAAAGAGAGTACAAGAGTAAGACACTGAAAGAAAGAGAGAGAGAGAGAGAGAGAGAGACACAGAGAGAGAGAGAGAAAGAGAGAGAGAGAGAGAGAGAGAGGAGAGAGACCCTCCCTCAAGGATGTCCCTATTAGTGGAGGAGTTAGACTATCTCCCTCCCAAGAACCCTTCTAACATCAGGTGTCTATGATAACTCTGTGATGTAGGTGCTAGCATTTATCTCCATTTTTCAAAAGAGAAACTGAGGCAAAGAGCGTTGAGTAGCTTTCCTAAGGGCACACAGGTAGTAAATGGTGAGCCGGGATTTAATCCAGACATTTTGACTCCAGGATCTGTGCAGTTAACTCTGTCTTTGCTTCTTCTGTAGGTGCTGTCAGAGCTTTACTTCAAGGCAGTGAGTCAGACAGATATTTCAGACACTACTTTGAAGCCTTTCGAATTCCCACATCTCTAAACATTAAATAGGCAGTCAGCTCTTCCAGTAATTTACAAGCCCAAACATAGCTGAGACTTCTAAAACATCTTGGAGCAGCGCTGTCCACCAGATGGATGATTTAGTGCATTTTTAGCTCTTACTTTAAAAATATGTTCTCTCTAAATGTTTTCATACTTCCTATCAATGCAATCATTGGGAAAATAACATGTAATCAGAGAAAAGGGACTTAGAATGTAATAAAAAACATTTGCTTTGTCTAGCTTGTTAGCCATGTTATCAAGATGCTCCAGTGATTTCATTCTGAAAATATCTACTGTATTCCACCAAGATGCCATTACCCAACAGAACCAACAGCTGAGGTTGATGTATGGTAGATGGCATGTGCAGTAGATGCTACAGAATTTGGAGACATTTCCAACAAAACAGCCACTAGTAGTCAGTAAATAGCATTTGTAATGCTTGATAGCAAAGCTGGAGAGAAATATCTATTGGACCTTCCACAAATTCTCCCAGACCATTAGTTTCCATGAAATATTGCTCTTGCTATATTATTACATATCAGCCCATTATCTGCTTCCCTTCTCAATGGCCACCCATGACTCCCACCAACACCCACACATACAGAGAGACAGAGAGAGAGGAGAGACCACATGTATGTTCTGGGACTTTATGAAGTATGGGGCATGCACCCTCATCATAGATTATGTAAATAAATTTAAATATAGTAAAGGTAGAAAATAAAGCCTAATTAAACACAATGGATGCTGAAATAACTGGTATTGTTAAAGCTAAGTAAGGGTGGCTGAAGAGTTGAGTCACTACTCAGCGGCGGGCATTCTATCCACACCTTCCAGAACCCAGAGGAGGTTACATCATCAGAGGCAAGCTCTCAGCTCTTTCTCACGTTGCAGTCCACATCTTTCGTGCTGGAAAAACAAAAGCAGAAACTGCAGATCTCTTGCTTTGTGTCTTTTCCCTTTTACACAGTGTCACTCACTTTCTTCTGTCTCTGGTTTTCCTTTATTGAGCAGGGAGCCTTTTCCAGTCTTCACTGAGAACTCTAGTAGAAACTGTTTCACCAAACGGATACCCCTTTCCTCTCAGGAACAGCGCTGCCTCAATCGTGCAGGCTCCTTTGCAGTCAGGTGTGATCATGCGACTGAGTTCTGACCAGTGAATGTGGAGATAAATGATGATGTGCACCCCTTCTAGGTTTGGCCTATGAAACACCTTCCACGCAGCACTCTGTCCTCTGCCCCCATCAGGATTTCAGTGAATGGCTCTGTGGAGCCACAGATGCAGGATGTCTGGGTCTCTGAATGACTGTGTGGAGAAGGGTCATCCCCTCCCAGTCCAATCCACATTGAAATGTAAAGACAGTAAATAATAAACTTTGACCATGTTAGGCCACTAAAACTTGGGGATTTTTAGTTCCAGCAGATAATTCACCTTATATATTTATGTAAGAGTTTTGTAACATAATTTCAATGCTTTGCTGTTCTTTGGGTCAGATTTAAGTAAGTTTTAAATTAACATCACTTAAAAATTATTTGTCACCATACTATGATGAAAACCAAATTGAGTTTCCTTACTTTTGAGTTCAACCACCATAAAATAAAATGAAACAAAATTAATTTAAACCAGATTAAAACTATCTGCTTTAATTTACTGCAGTTCATCCATCAATAAATGGAATGTGATGAAATCTCTTTACATATTTTTCAAATTTTTATGTTCTATTTATATGGCTCTTTAAGAGCTATGTCCCAATAAGCTTGTTTTTATAATTCTGAGCTACTTCAGAAAGTAGTTTTATATTTAACACAGCATATTTGCTTGTTGCTAAGCATCCATTTGCTGCAAATTAATAATAACACCAACACTAGCTTTAAAAGCTCAAAACAGGATGGTGTTGGGGAGGGAGTATACTAGAGTTACTTTCTTCTAATTTGGAAAAACAAGGAGGGTTCACATGAAAAAATCCATGACAATTTTTTTTTTAATTTTTTTCTTTTTCTTTTCTTCTTTACTAGAGGTTTCTACTAGTAAAAACAGGCATATGAATGCAGAGTTGTGGTTAAGGGCTCAGGGGTTGATTAACTCCTCTCTAATTCTTACACTAGAAATAAAAAAGCTCAGCCACTCTAGAAAACAGTGTGGCATTTCCTCAAAAAACTAAAAATGGAACTGCCATTTGACTAGACAATTCTATTTCTGGGAATACACCCTAAGCATCCCAAAACACCAATTCAAAAGAATATGTGCACCCCTGTGTTCATGGCAGTGTTGTTTGTAATGCCCAAGATGTGGAAGCAGCCCAAGTGCCCATCAGTAGATGAGTGGATAAAAAAACTGTGGTACATGTATACATGGAATACTATGCAGCTATAAAAAAAGAAACTCTTCCCCTATATGACAGCACAGGTGGACCTGGAGAACATTATGCTAAGTGAAATAAGCAAGTCAGAGAAAGTCAAATAGCATATGATTGCACTCATATGTGGAATCTAATGGACAAAATAAACTGATGAACAAAATAAAAGCAGAGGTATGGATACATAGAACAGGCTAACAGATCTCAGAGGGGAGGAGGTGGGGGGGGGGGCTGAAAGAAATTAACCAAAGAACATATATGCATATACACATAGTCCATGGACACAGCAACATGGTGAAGGTAGGAGGGGGACATGGGGTGGGGGGAAATGGAGGACATCTGTAATAGTGTCAACAATTAAAAATAAAAAAGCTCATATGCAGAAGGGAAATGCTGGAAGCAAAGAAGGAAAACAGGCCTGGGACTGGGCTGACTGCCCGCATGGAAGAAATTTAAAAAACAACTTGGTGTAGTCATTTCAGGCACTGGAACCTGCAAATGAAGCCAAGGATCAGTTACTGCAGGAGACACATGTAGGTGCATGAGCCTGAAGACAGCTGCCAAAGCAAAGATTGAGCAATGGAGAAGTTCAAGCTTCACAGAGATATGTGTGACCTCAATGCCAGTCCTGGGAGAATCTCAGGCTGAATGTGTTTAACCCACCCAAACCCCAAGCCTGAAGCTTTTCCCTCTTACCATTCAGCTCTACCCTGCAAGTCTAACGAACCCTGTGGAGTTTTTGAGTGTTGTGAGTGGTGGACATGAGCATGGTGGAGAAGGGTAGATTATCCATACAACGCAAGTCTATAGGGAAACCTATCCGCGGGGAATGCTAAATGTAGCTCAGCTCTGCTCTGAAAGCAGACAGGTGCATGTTCCGCACATGAGAAGCAAACCCACGGATAGGTTCTCCCGTGGGGAATCAGGCCTGCAATGTACCTTGGCTGCTTTGAGCCTTGCTCTTGCTAAAAAACTCCCTCACCTGGAATCAAGGCAGCAGAAGTTCACTGTAACCAGCCCTAAACCTCCCAAGTATGGGTGTAACCAGTTCAGCTACTTTCCCCCTTTACATTTACAAATGACCTATATCTTTGAAGTGATTAGCAACATTCTTCCCTTTGTTATCTATAAAAGGTAACCACCTAAAGCAAAACTGTGCATAGTAAATGAGGACCATCCTTGATGTAATGTACCTAGAATGTCAATAAAAGCCTGTCCAAGCAGGGGTTGGGGCCCTCTCTTTCTCACTTAGAGAGTGGCTGCACCGTCCCTTTTTCTCCACTGGATTTCTTTAGTCTGCGTGAATTTGTTCATTTTTGTTTGTCACAGCTATAGCATAAACATCCACAACACACCATGGGATTCCATGGGACTGAGTCTGCATCACAAGTCAAACTTGGCTGAAGCAAACACACAGGGCTCAAATGAGTATCACACCTATTAATGGATAAATAGGCATCATGCTGATTACTGGTAAGGAAAATCTTTATTTTATGCCACAGGAAGAAAAATTAGTGTGGCTCTTGAGTACAGGAGATGTACAGAACTCATAAGGGTGGGGCCTGGGGCACTCAGTTGGCTCCTTTTTGGTCTCCTGCTGTGGCTAATGCAAGGTGCTGAAGGAGTAGGGGCTGGGCCATCTTCAGTTCCTTCCAGATCATGCCACCACCTCTTTCCTCTTTCCCTTGTGACCTCTCTTGGCTACTTTTCCTTCATGTTTTCTTTCATTCTGCTACAGAATAATTTTCTAATCTGGGGTGAACAGAAGGCTTTATATTTCTCAAGTTTTACTTTTCTTCCTCTTCATTGGCCAAAGCAATTCATATACCCTTGCTGGATATTGGTGTAGGGAGCATTATAGTCCTCTTTTAGGGAACAACTAACATCCTGTCACTAGCTCCTTCTAACTAGTCTTCTTTAGACAAGATTGGATCTGTAGACTAGTCAGAAGCCCAACCTATTCCAGACTGGAGCATCAAGTCTGCAGAGGGAAGGGATTTTGATTCAGAACTTGAAAGAAATGTTGAAGTCAGATACAAACCCTAGGAAGAGTTTGGCCTCAGTGAGGAAAGTGGAAACCTTGGCAGAATTCTAAGATTAGTAAGTGGTAACTGATTAAATTTAGTTAATGAATGAGCTGTGTGTTTGACCAAGTTACTGCCCGTTATATGCAATAGGAACTTTGAACCTTGGTTTTATGGATTTTGATGGGAATGATAGCAGAATGTAATAATGAAATCATTGGGAAAGATTATATTCAATGAGGAAGGGGAGCTCCAAAGCTACACAATGTTTGGAAAATATTATTTGAATGTCAACTGAAAAGCTTCAGTCTATATTTGAAAGGAATCTTTTTGTTTTGTTTGTTGTTTGTGTGGTTGTTCCTCTCCTTCTGTTCTTCTCCTTCTTTTTCTTTCCTCCTTTTCTCCTCCCCCTTCTTCCTATTTTCTTTCTCTTCCTCTTCTTTTTTCCCCTTCCTCTTCTTCTCTTTTGCCCCATCCCTACTCTATTCATCACTTCCTCTTTTTCTTTCATATAATTTTTTTTCTGTATCACTATTTACATTGCCACTTTTCCAGTTCTTTGAGTGTTTAGTCAGGTCTCAAGGGATACCTTCAAGATGTACGGTAATGCTAAAAGTGTACACCAATTGTCACAATTAGGATTATATTTGGCTGCATGTAAAAGAAAATTCCAAACCAATGGTAATGTAAACATACCAGGTCTCATGATCTCACATTGACGATGTCCCAGGTCAGGAATCCAGGACTGGCTTCACACTCCATGGTGTCATCAACCTGAGATGTAAAAGGGCAAAGAGACCTGATAAGGTCATGTCATGCATCAGATTACTGCAGAACTTGAACAGTTGGAAAACAAGAGGAATTTTGCAAATTGAACAATGAAACTCCAAAGGATTTCTAAATTTAATTTATTTTGAACTTGCCTTTTTCTCCTTATCTTCTTCTTGCCTCTGGTTTCTTTCAGCTCTTTTATTGGTTTTATCTTCCCTTTGCAGTGTCCATGTAATGAAATGCACTTCTTGGTCTTGTTCATCAGGAAGACAGTAAATGTCAGAAATATAGAAGTCACTACTTCTGAGGTGGTGCAGGTATGTACTTAAGGCCCTGAGAGATTATGTAAAAAGATACACTGCCCAGAGCTCGGAAAGGGAGCATAAGTGCCAAAGACTCAGAGAGAATTCACATGGTTACAAAATGGGACATAAGGGTCCTGTTGATTCAGTCACTTTTTGATGCTTCTAGCTTTTTTCTCTGTTAATAACCATTAGGTTACACTAATATCACAAGAAGGAAGTGGTTGTGGCAGAAAGGATGTGGGTTTTGATTTCAGATCTTCTCGGCTTATATTCAAATACTACCCATCTACTATCTAAGTGTCTTAGGTAAGCCATTTCCATAATCTCTTTTTCCTCATGTGTTAAATAGGTGTAATAGTCTTCACAGGGTGGTTGTGATTAAGTGAAGTAATGTACACAAATGTTTCCTCCTTTCTACTTTAAACAAACAACAAACTACTACAAAAACAGCATATGGAAATTCATGTTTACCAAATTAGGTAAATTAGCTACTGATAATTTAAATTTTTAAATAACAATTACAATGATTTAAAATATTCCATTCCCAAAGGAATTACAAAGCCTCATTTAATTTTCAAAAAAATCCAGTGCCAACGAATTCAAGGCGCAAACCGATGATGTCAGTTTTATTGCATCCAGAACCAGAATGGTTTGGGGCACATTGGAAGTATTCAGTAAGTATTTGTTGAACAAATAAATACATGAGTGAATGAAACAACTTTCATTATTCTATGTATACTTGGCACTGTAACAATTGCTGTAAATATAAATAAGACCCAATTTACATGAATCTCAGATTCTAGGTATTGCCTAACCAACAAGATGATTTCAAATGATGATGATTAAGTCCTATGAGGAAAATTAAACACGATTATATGATAGAAATTTACTCAAGAAATGTAAAGAGGGCAAGAGAGTTTTCAATCAGATGGTCAGAGAAGTTCTCAGTGATAAGAAAGAACCAGTCATAGGACATTCTAGATTGTGTTGAAGATTTCTTCAACAAACACTGCATTACATTTATTTGATTACATTAAGAGAGCTCTACTTAGTTTATTTTGGAACCATTTTCCTCAGTTACTATTCACACAGTTTCAATCACAGGTGAAGCTCTCTTCCTAGATTTCGCAAAACTTGGAAATTCTGAGACTTTAGGCTCTCAGGGACTAACTTTGAAATTCTTGTTTTGAGTAATGTTTTCTAAAGCATGTCCCAGTGGACCTAAGATGTTCAGTGGACATCATTGTCCCTCTAAAAGTGCAGTTCCTGTGGTCAAATACGCTTGTGAACCAGTCCATGAACATTGGCATACTAAAGTCTTAGGGAAGTCCCAAAACAGAATAACATGTATCCTGATATTTTCTCTACTTACTTGAACATTTTTTTTCAAATGTATTTCTCTTCTCTCTGCACACTTATTAACATCAAAACAAAGTTTGAAAATACTGTTATAGTCTTAAAGATGAAAGTTTGACACCAAGGGAAAATGAGGAGGGTACCGGTAATCTTTTGCCCATAAGCCTGGGGATTCTAAAATGGGATATTTATACAGACTTAACAGAAACATAAAATAAGCTCTGGATACCACATTTACATACAATACCCACGTTACCCAAACCCACTGAATTAATGAGAGGGTTGCTCATGTTTAGTGTTTTGGCTACTTGAGGTTTTAAAAAGTTTTTGTGATGTGAAAGGGGGATATATATGGGTTTCCTCTATTTTTGCTTCATGAGAGTTAACAGTCGAGCAGATATACCTTTTGTCTGGTTTGGCCTAGTATAAGGCAACAATAAAATATGGCAGAAACTTCACGAGCTTTAACATGTGCATGCCCCACTCACTCCCATCACTTTATCACTAACTAGAGTAATTTGAGGCAAATTACTCAAGCTCTCAAAGCTTCAAACAAGGATAGGAATCACCACATCCTGCTTTTCTGGAGGTGGAGTGAGGCTGATATAAAGGGCCTGGAGGAGAGTATCATTTCAGCCTCTTTCTGAAAAGTTTGCTTGGGGACTGTATATTCTCCCTCTAAAAGTCTTTTCAATCCCCCACTGGAAATTCAATGGAAAAACAGAGTGCTGTTTGTTCCCACAATGGTGACTCGCAGAGTACTGATTTATTAATCCATCAGTGAAGAAGTAAAGTTAGTGTCCTACTTTATAGGTGTAAAATTAGCTATTAAGCAAGTACCAGGTAGGACACACAACATTCTGAGCCAGGGCTTATCAAAATACTTTGCTATTTCACCCAAACTAAGCTAACAATAGTCTCTGGCTAATGAAATATTCTCTCCTTAGCTCCCTAAAATGTTCTAAAGATGTACAAAGTCTCAACAAGTAATGTTTGAATTCATCATCCCAGCTGTATAATAACTGTGGTCTAGCTCCAACAGGGGTCCCCACCACAGCATCATGGAGAGGAGGAGTCAGCCTACCTAAACTATTTCCAATGGACCACACATAACTAAATGTAGCAATAATTTGACTTTGCTAATGACTAAGTTAAGAACACCATTTTAGAAGACTGCTTACCACACCATATTTTTAGGCTACTTAGAGAATGTTCATGAAGGATTTTGAGCCCACTTGTACGCAGTACTACCATATCATACAATGTTTTCAGTTCTCAGGAATTGCCTCATGAGTCATTCCTAATAGTAAGCAAAACTTGAACTAGTGTATACTCGTTTGCTTTGAGTGCTTAGTTTTCATCTCAATGTTGATTTCAGAACTGTGGAATATAAAAGTGAAATCATACTACTGGCACGAAGAAAGGGAAGCGGTGTACCATGGGAACTAAGGAATAGGAATGTTCCACTGCATATTGTTCCTTCTTCTAGGATGCATTGCCTCCAGATAGAAAATGGGTGATTATTGAGTGCCTTCTGTTTCATCAGAACATTAGGAAAACACAGGAAGAACAAATCATGATCAGAGTGGGAAGAATCCTGGACTGAAGAGGCCAGAGACTTGGGTTCTGGTATCAATTCTATTGTATTATCTGTCTACCTTAGGCAAATTATGTTCTGAGATTTACTTCGTTCTTCTGTAAAATGATGATTTCAGAGATTTCAAAGAGATCTTCCAGGTTTTTTATTCTATCATGGTCTAAAATCCAGAAGCTCTTCTCTCCTGATTTTTCAAGGAACTCAGGCATCTTATTTTTATGCCATTTCTTTACCCATTTACTTTCTGTTAAGTTTTAACAAGCAGCCCAGGTTACTCCAGTCTCCACAGGGCTCCTACTGGGTTGTCAGAAGAGGTTAGGTAGTGTTTGTGATGGTGGAGACAAAGCCCATTTCCTGAATCACAAAAATCATGAGGCTGAACCTCTGGTTCTAAGTGTTGATCATTTTCCATACCTGCTGTGGATATTATATTAAATTCCAGATCTTGGCAAAAATAAAACTGATCATTAATCAGTGACTCTTTCTGACTCTTTCACCAATCAAAAAGTATCTTTTACCATCTTATTTGACCTAACTGACATTTAAGGAATTACTGGAATAGTGGAAAAGTTAAGGGCTTTGTCTCTGTAATTGAAGCCTTTATATTCCAGCTAGAGTGAAAAAGCTTGCTTGTATAAAGGAATAGACAACAACATAGACAAGATAAAAGCAAAAGTGATAACTTGTGTGGTATTGGAAATAAGTGCATAGAAACTCCTACAGGAAGTGGTTTTTGTGGGCAAATGGGTAATGCTTCATGGGGAAAATGAATACTAAGCCTTGGGAAGTCAGAAGGGTTGGGACGGAAATGGCAAATAGAATAACAATTGAGGGAAGTCAAAGAAAAAAATATGAAAAGGTGATCCATAAAGGCACTGGTTTCCCATTGTCTTACCTTGTGAACTAAAACTTGCCAAACTGCAGCTCCAAGGACAAAGACAGTCCCCTGGGCAAACATCCAAGGATGAAGAACTTTCCTGAAACAAAATGAAAAGGAATTCACACAGGATTGTACAATGCTGTCTAAAACTAGGAAATCCAGTACTTAACTTGATTTTTCTCTGGCAATGGCAATAGTTGAGTTCATCCCAGGGCCTAAGGAACTTTCAGGTTATAAGGGATCCTGTTGGCTATCCTTGCTCGCTGAAGTTAATTTAACTCTTTCAGATAATGTTTGTTTGTTTGTTTCTGGGCACGTAGGTGAGGATCAGAACCTTCTTTTAGCATTAAGATGACGAAAATGTTCCTTAAGCCCCATGACTGTCAAGAAAAGTGCCGGCTGTAGCAGCATTTTTCAGGTCAATGGAACACTAAGCTTTTTTCCTGGTCTTCATTTCATAGGGGGAGAAGGAGGTCCAGAAGTTCAGGGTGGAGGCTGTGAACCATGGATAGTACCCAGCCTTGTATGTATTATCTTTTTTCCTTTACCTATATGGCTATGATAGTGTTCAGTTTATAAATGAGGCAATTTCACGGAGAGAAGGTTCGTTCTTACAGTTGATCTTGCCAACCTCAGCATAAGGTTTTTTTGTTTTCTTTCACATTCTCACTTCAGAAAGCACTGGATGGCTTCTCTTTGGCACAGCCGAATGGCCAGCACCACTGCTCTTGCACTTTGGGGCCGTTAGTAAGTAAAGTAAGGCTTACCTGAACACAAGTGCTGTGATAACAAGGCAGTTGATCTGATACCCGAGATGGCTACCAGCAACTAACCTCTTTATGTGGCCATTAGAAAGAGGATAGAAAACAAAACGGACTTAAATTTGTCATTCATCTCCTTACTCAGGTTTGTCTACATTCTTTCCACTTCTTTGTTCAATTTTCTCCACTTTCCCTACTATGACCTGCAAATGGTATTTTACTCTTTTAATGGTATAGTCTTTTTAATTAATATTTATAAGCAAATTTTCATGTGAATGCATATACTTCTATAACTTCATTCTTGACTCTACACAAGAGAGTTGGAGCCATACCTGGTGAATTGCTTAAAGCCATTTCATGAAATGCAGTTTCTCCAAAACTACTGACCTTGCTTGGAAAAAAGAATGCATTTAGCCGTTGATATACAGAAATGCCAAGCTTTTCTCCTTTAAGAAGCTGATGGTGTTATCTACTCCTATTCTAAGTTTGTTTATAGAACTAGAATAATCCTGAACATAGTCATATAAAGGTGATTGCAGCAGTGGAAGTTTGACCTTTAAAATATCCTTTCCTCTATAAACAAAGTCTGGAATGTTTTAAAAGCTCTAAGCCAGTCCATTTATTTTTTTATTTATCATAAACCTGAATCAACATGAAATGTCCTTTTTATTTAGAGTATGAAATGAAAATGCCCTGGTACCCTGCCCACACATGAAGGAGGCGTCCTTTGAGGTGTCCTCTCCGTAAACCCATGAGGCTCTGCTGGAATCACAGGGCCCCACGGATGGTTCCACGCCCGACACCTCTACCAGCCTTCCCTGCCTTGGCAGACCTACTTGTTTGGTTCTGCTTGGGCATTTCCTCACTGTCCCACACCCATACTGCTTTCATTCTCACTTCTATATCTTTAGACTGATAAGGCTTACTGCAGAGTATCTTTTCTTTCCTATTCCAACCCTAACCTTCCTTCCAGGTCCAGCTGCCCAACTTCCTCAGAGAAGCCCTCTGGCGATTCATTCTGTGTCTCTCACCTTTGTCGGGAACTTGCTGGCTCTGAGAGCAAGCAAGCTAGGTGTGGTATAGTATGTCTACCTTTTCTTTTCCTTAATTTGTACCTCCCCTAAGCCTACTGACTCCTTGTTGGTAGAGGCTGCGTTTTACCTTTCATTTATATTTTGCACAACAATATGCATGTTACATGTTAAGCACTCAGAAAATGTTTGTTCCTTAATGAATAGTAGAATCCTATCTCTGCCTGTTTCTTCTTAGTCGTTAGAGCTTAAAGAAAAGGTCTTTAACCTTTCTGAGCTTGTCTTCACTCCTGGGAGTGGAGTGGAAACACCAACCTCATCAAGCTGTCATAAAGGGAAAGGAATTCAATGTGAAGAGCATGAGGGTACAAACTGCCTCAACAAATAATGGCCACCAACACAGCGGACTAATGGACTTGCTTCCGTTGACTTTGCTAAAGGCCAATGAAACTAGAATGTGACCCAGGCTCTAAAATGATAATAAATTCTAAACCTTACAAATATTTTCCAGCATTCTCAAAATTAAATATATATATGTTTATATACATAAAATATATAAAATATAAATATATAAGTATATATATTTGTTACCATAGCCTGTTCCCAAAACTAGAAATAAGTATGTTCCTTTGAACATGTTAGACTCACTTCTAAACTTTACACACACACAAACATTTTTATGTGTATAATAAATGCTCTTATTTTCTGAAAAGTTTGAATGAATGGATACATGTTATCTGCTCATGAAGATAAGTGTACATAATTATACACTACATTATAAAGCATATATCTAAGACAGGACATTTTGGTTGCAAGTGACATTAACACACTCAGACTAAGAGAAAAGGGTATCTTTTTTGGGGGGGGATCAGATAGATATCTAGATGTCTGTACTAGTTACATTGAGATTTGGCCATATATTATTTTAAATTTTATGGAGGAATTTATTAAGTAAGATACCAATATATTTGTCTCTCACACAAGAGAAGTCCAGAAATATGCAGGCTCAGTGGCTCCATGGCACCCGTATAAATTTCTGCCCCTGCAGCTCCACCTTTACCAGCAGGGGGCTTCCACTTCATACTCCAAGGTGGCCTTGTGAGCTCCAGCCACCAAGCACAAGGAGCAAATGCAAAAAAGCCACCCTTCTCTCTAAGAAACTTCTTCACAGTATCACACAGCACTTCTGCTCGCTCCTCATTGGTCCAAATTTAGTGGTGTGGCCTTCCTTAGCCACAAAGGACACCTGGAAATGTGATCTTTAGCTGGATGATAATTTCTCCAGGTAAAAATGTAATTATTTTTATTAAAGAAGAAGAGGGACATATATATTGCAGGTGCTATTACAGTTTCATAACTCAATTTGTCTTGTAAATACAATTCTTATGGCTTCTCTCCTCTGTCCAAATATATACAAAATATTAAAAATATAGTTCCGGCCAAGATGGAGGCGTAGGTGGAAACCTTTCACTTCCTCAAACAACCAAAAGGAGGATAACAACCAATCTAAAATCAATAAACAACCAGAAGCGCCAGAAAATCAAACTGCATGGAACTCTGACAACCAAGCAATTAAAGAAAAATCAATCAGAACAACCAGACCAGTAAGGCAGAGTAGCGCGTGGGCCAGCTGGTGGAGAAAAATTGTGGCTAGGCATGGATGGGGTGGGCGGGGCTGGCTGCAGTGAGGTGGGAAGCTGTGTGGAAAGGGCTGCCTTAAGGGGAAACTGAGACTCAGAGCTGATATGGTGGTTGCTACGGTGGGAGAAATGCCCAGTCTCACACGCAAGTCCTTTGGAAAGTGTGCTAGAGATGAGCAGGTTAGCTGCATTGTTCCCTCTCTGGCCCCTCCCACCACAGGCAGCACCACAGCCCAGCAAGGAGGATTGCCCTTTCCCCCATCCACTTACAACCTATCAGCTGCACCAAGACAAAGAAATATGGCCCAAATGAAAGAACAGAGCAAAGCTTCAGAAAAAGAGCTAAGCAATGAGGACATAGTCAACCTATCTGATGGAAAATTTAAAGCCCTGGTAATCAAAATGCTCACAGATCTGACTGGGCTTTGTCGAAAAATGAAAAACCAAATGAAGGATACCCAAAATGAAATAAAGCAAAATATTCAGGGAACTAACAGTGACAGGAAGAAAACCAGGACTCAAAGAAACAATTTGGAACAAAAGAAAGAAATAAACATTCTTTCAGAAGAAAAGGAAGAAACAAGAATTCAAAAAAGTGAAGAGAGTCTTACAAACCTCTGGGACAACCTGAAACATTCCAATATCCAAATTATAGGGGTGCCAGAAGAAGAAGAACAACAGCAAGAAATTGAAAACTTATTTGAACAAATAATGGAGGAAAACTTCCCCAGTCTAGCAAAGCAAATAGACTTCCAGGAAGTCCAAGAAGCCCAGAGAGTCCCCAAAAAGTTGGACCCAAAGAGGAACACACCAAGGCACATCATCATTAAGTTACTCAAGATTAAAGACAAAAAGAGAATCTTAAAAGAAGCAAGAGGAAAGGAGAGAGTAGCCTACAAAGGAGTGCCCATAAGACTATCAGCTGATTTCTCAAAAGAAACCTTGCAGGCAAGAAGGAGCTGGAAAGAAATATTCCAAGTCATGAAAGGCAAGGACCTACATCCAAGAATACTCTATCCAACAAAGCTTTCATTTAGAATGGAAGGGCAGATCAAGTGCTTCCCAGATAAGGTCAAGGTAAAGGAGTTCATCATCACCAAGCCTTTATTATATGAAATGTTAAAGGGTTTATCTAAGAAAAAGAAGATAAAAAATATGAACAGCAAAATGACAACAAACTCACAACTATCAACAAATGAACCTAAAAGAAAAAAACAATGAAAACAAAAACTAAGCAAACAACTAGAACAGGGACAGAATTAGGGAAATGGACATCACATGGAGGGATTCAGTGGCGAGGGGAAGAGGAATAGGGGGGGAAGGTACAGGGAAGAAGAAGCATAATTATAGGCACAAAATAGATGGGGAGAGATAAAAAATGGTATAAGAAACAGAGGACTCAAAGGACTTATATGTACAACCCACGGACATGAACTAAGGGGTGGGGGGATGCTGGAGGGTTGGGGGGAGGGGGAATAAAGGGAGAAAAAATTGGGAAAACTATAATAGCATAATCAATAAAAATTACTTTTAAAAAAAAGAATGTAAGCTCAGTTCTACAGAAGAAACCCGTGCTCACTAACAATTAAAAACTACACATTATCTAAAATATTCTTCCCATGTTATTAAAAGGGGACTAATGAGACTACCTGGGAAAGGACTGGATCTGCATATTTTCTCAAAAATGTTCTGAATAAAACTTCTCAACTTGCAAAAAATACATGAAAAACAATTAATGTTTTGAAATTTGTGTAGAAAGCCTGAAAAAGTGCCAATTGAAAATAACTCTTGAAACCAATAAGCAGTTATCGCAAGGCTGCAGAATCCAAGGCTGATGTACAAAAGTCTATGGCTTCCACATACACCAGCTGTGAAAAGTGGACTATGAAATTAAAAACTCAACGTCATTTACATTAACACCTCCCAAAATGAAATACTTAGGAATAAATCTAACAAATATATTCAAAGTCTACATAAGGAAACTATAAACATTTCTTGTGATTCAAGAAATCAAACAATAAATAATGGAGAAATAGTCCATGTTCAACTACTGAAAGATTCAAAATTGTCATGGTGTCAGTTCTTGCCAAATTCATCTACAGATTTAATGCAACCCAAATCAAATCCCAACAATTATTTTGTGGCTATGAACCAACTGATTCTGAACTTTACATGGAGAGGCAAAGACCCAGAGTAGCCAACACAATATGGAAGGAGGAGAACAAAGTTGGAGGAGGAACGCTTCTGACTTCAGGACTCTACCAGGAAGCTACCACGACCAGGACAGTGTGGTCACCGGTGAAAGAACAGCCAACATATCAGTGAAACAGTAGGGGCTCAGAAGGAGACTCACCTAAGCATGATCAACTGATCATTGACAAAAAAGCAAAGAAAATGCAACTGAACAAGGATTATCTCTTCAACGAATCTGCGCACAGATATTTATAGCAGATTTTTAAATAATTGACAACACGCCTGTAAAAATTACAATGCTCAATGAGCAAAGAAACAGGTCCCCTCATGGTTGGCTGGTGAGTGCCCAATGTTAAACATTTTTAGGGGGCAATCACATATATTAAAATCTACCAAAATAAACATAAATTTGGTTTAGGAATATCACTTTTACTAATCATTTTAACAAAATCATAGATGTGGAAAAAAGATTTATTCTCACAATTTTAGTATTGTTTATAATAGCAAAAAAAAAAAAAAATCAGGAAGAACTAAATATCCAACAGAATAGGGTTGGAAAAATAAATTAGTTTTAGGTCCAAATTATAAAATACCATGATGTCATTAACACGCAGATAAAGTTGTTAAAAAACAAACAACTATTACGAGTGGCTACCTTTGAAGGGTAAGGTAGTGGTGACCTCTACTTCCTCGGGGTCCTTCTCCTCCCCTCACCCCTGAAGTGCTCACACTGGGAATTGGCGTCTGCGGCCCTGCAATGTTAGTTGCCTTTTTACATCTGAGTGTTCTGCTTCTCAGAGATATTGCACGCTAAGTAAGTAAGAGATATAAGTGGACTGCCTGATCAACATTGGGTCAAAGCTGATTCCGGGCCAAAGAACTTAAAAACAAAATTGAAACAGACAGCGTAGGAGTGGTTGTCTTCCGACGGTGGGGCAAGTCGAGCGGACATACGTGGGAGACTCGCTGCTGCGGGAAGTCGGGACACCGACGTGGTTCAGAGCACAGGCCTGAAGGCCAGCTGCTCGGCCCACGGGGCGGCCTTACTTTTCTCGCGTGTAAAGTGAGGATAATATCGGTGCCCATTTCAAAGAGCTGATGTGAGAATGAAAGCGAATTAATACGTGCAAAGCACCTAGAAGAGTGCCTCTCCACCAGATGTTAGTGCTTATTATCAAGAAGAGTGTGTTTCTTTTCTTATTGTGAAAGAAATACGGAAAATTTAGAAAGTAAGTGTAAGAAAAAAACAAGGAACTAAAAATCTTCCATATTCTCAGTGCTTAGATATAACGTTCTCAGATATAATCACTGTTAATATTCTGACATACATTTTCTTCAATTTGCTTCTCTCTCTTGTCTGTATTCATATGTTTTTAAGTCTTTTTATAAAAAAGGGTATCTTACCATAGTGAACTTTATAAACTTATTTTCAGTACTTACAATATGGTGAACATTTTTGTGTGTAATAATATATACATTTTGTGTGTGTAATAATATATACATGAATATATATATACGTGAATAATATATACATCTAATAATATATACCTATACATGTTCTAGTAGTACTTGAAAAACGACTAAACCAATAAGGGCAGATCTGGCACTTGAAGTATCAAATTCTTTCATATGAATCAATCAAGAGAACAAAACATGAGGGAAATGTAACTTTCTACTCTAAATATTCAAACAGTAAAATTAGGAAATGTCAAGAGATTGCACAGAGAGCTTTTAAAGTGCTAAAAATGGTATTTTAAGGACATTTAAAAATCTAGGCATGTTCTCCATTTAGGAGGAACTTGTTACCTACTTTTATAAAATAAAGAATTAAATTATTTTCCCTCATTTTTTATTTCATGGATATTTATAGAAAAAGAAATACTTGTACATTATTCCAAGAACACGGAGACTTTGGAGCTCGTGCTTTGAATGCTTTTATAAATTTAGCCAGAATCTGACAAAAGCAAATGCATTCCCTCAGCTCTTGGGGAGTCTCGTCCCAGCTCAAGGGTGTTCTTGCCAGGCAGAAATGTGGATGGTCACCCACCCACAGAGGAAATGCTCTAGTGGTGTTTTCTGGGGAAGGAGAAGCTGGTGCAGACGACTGGAGACAGGGGAGCTGGCAGCTGCAACACTGGTATGTATTTGGGCTCCATGCCAGGCTCGGGAGCCAGGTGCCTGGGGTCCAGTCCTGCCACTTCCCTAATTCTGTAACCTCAGACAAGCCATTAGCCCCTGGGTTCCTCGGTTTCCTCCTGTTGTACCTGAGTTCTAGTGAAGACGACACGTAAAGTGCTCCGAAAAGGGTCTGGCATACCAATCTGTGCACTCAGTAAGGGTTAGCTATCATCATCATTCGTTCGTTATTACCTTTTCATGATCTGCCAAGGCTCAGCGCTCCACGCTCTGCTCTGGGTTTCTCTGGATGAAACAGGCAGGGAGGCCCTGGACCATCAAGCTGTGAGTGTCACGGAAAAGAGCAGGGGAAAAGCAGCACGCAGTGGCCCCTTCTGTGCCACCCCACTACCCTGTGTCCAAACACGTAAGTAACATCACACAGGAAATGAAATGAAGACACTCTAAATGGCAAAGAAGAGCAGAAATGTCAGCAATGGTCAGTGCATAAACTTCCTGGGGACCATGGGGCTTGACAGACTGTGTATGAATATGTGAAGGGTTATAGGGTGACTGTCAAGCTATGCAGATGAACCTCAGGTTTATATTTACAGCAACTGCTTGAGCCTCTTCTCATCAGTGCCCCCCTTAGATATTGCCTAGGAGTCTAGAGCCCTGGAAATTCTCCCTTTTTTCTGTACCCTGAGGTCCAGAGGAAAGGGAATTTTCAGCCGAGGTGGGAGGTGGGGGGCAAGTAAAGGGCAAAAGATCCAACACTCCAATTTACAACTAAAAAAATATCTATGTGTGTGAGGGGGGCGTATATATGAATATATATACATATATATTCACCAAGAAAATGCTAGAAATGTCAGAAGTCGATAATATCAGCTACTTAAATTCTGATCCATAAATCAAATGAGTTTATATCTGGGTCATGTAAAAACTGCATGTTTCACCCTGGCTGGTGCAGATCAGTGGACTGAGTGCTGGCCAGTGAGAGGAGAGGTCACCGGTTCAATTCTCAGTCAAGGCACGTGCCTGGTTTGCGGGCCAGGTGCCCATTTGGGGCATCGGAGAGGCAACCAATCAATGTGACTCTTACACATCGCTGTTTCTCTCCCTCTCTTTCTTCTTCCCTTCCCCCTCTCTAAAAATAAGTAAATGAAATCCTTTTTTAAAAACTGCATGTTTTGTGTGAAGACGATTTTTAAGACATATGGGTCCGGTCTCCCATACTTTAACGATACTACTATCTGTGCCTTTGACCTGAAAGGTGGTTTTCTTCCCCCTCCTCTTCTGAACTCCTTGTCCCGGAGACCCCCTTCTTACTCTTGCCTTCCAGATGTCCGCTGTCTGTGTGTAACTCCAGCACCAGCTTTGATAACTAGATTCTTCCCTCTGGTCTCAAGTGTCCAGCCACCCTGGGTATATCCCCTCACTTGACGATCTGGGTGAAACCAGGACTTCAACCTTTTAGAAACAGACCCCACTCTCTGATTCAAAACAATTTCATTCTAAAAATGGTTTCTGAGGGCAAAACCCCTGTCATGCAGTTGAAATCCTTAGTTCACTCACTTACCTTGGTCTTCACCACCAGGTAATAAATGTAGGAGCCGTGATTCTTTTTTACTTTGTAACTCCAGGGTCTATCACAGTGCTTGGTAGGTGGTGGGTTAGAAGTAAACAGTTTTCGAAAGAATGGTTGAATGAATGGATGAATGAATGAATGAAGAAAATGGTATGAAGATGAAGGTCAAGCTGCTCCTGCCCTCCTCAGGCTCGCCTTCCTCTTTGGAAACATAAAATAGGCTGAAACAATGTTGTAACGGAAACACCTAGGAAAAGGACCAGGAGAACAGGTGAGGGAATATGTTCGATAGAATGCTAAGCTCAACTGGAGAAAAGGAGAGACTTCACCAAGCTTTGAAACACTGGTGGGACCTTTCTCTAATTGCCCACAACGGTCAGTGACACCACTGAGATGCTCCTGCAAAATAACATGCTTCCCTAGCATTCTTACCTTGACAGTCTAGAACTTAGAGTGCTTAGAGGTCATTCGGGCCTATTCTTGGCATTCCCAGCGGTCTGCACCTGGATGACCGTGAACAACCCTGAACCTTGTCTGGAGCTGAAGGGTGCACTGAGGTCATCTGGTCCAAACTTCCACAGAAAGTAGGCTGCCATCTGTTTCTGCCTGAAGATTTCTCAGAGGTAGAGCTTTCCAGTTCACAAGGCAGTGCGCTAATGTATTTTAAAAATCCCTCTTTTTTTAAAAATCAAAGTGGAATCCCTTCTCCGTTACTCTCTCTGGTGCTTTCCCTGACTTCTACGTCAACACTGGATAAACGAAGGCTGCTTTGACCACACTGCATCTTTCAGAATCCTGAAGAGAGCTATCACAAGTCTCTGGTTTTTGTAAAAAAGCCCAAGCTAAAAATGTCCATTTTCTCCTAACTGCTCCGAACATGACTTGACTTCTAGACTCCTTCTGTCCTGGTTTCCCAGCAACAAACTCTTTCTAGTTTATTATTTCCTCCAGTAAAATGTGGCTTATGCTCCATGAGGCCTAACCTGTGCAGAGCACCATGCGGCCATGGCCTCCAGTGATTGGCTAAGATTTTGTTTTGTCTTGTTTTGTTTTCTAGCTACTGTATCATGGTCTTGGCTCACACTGAGCCTGACTTCAGTAAAACCCCTGGATCTTTCCGTAGGGCCTCCTGCCAAACCATGGCTCCTCCCCAAATATTTGTGAAATTGATAGTTATAAAAATAACATTCACTTTGTCTTTTATTATATAAGCAATGCACAATAATTGGAGGAAATTTAGAAAATGCAGTTAGTTGACTTGCTGGTTTTAAAAAATTAACAGCAACAATCTCATTATCCAAATTTATCTGCAGCTGATACTTTGGCCTTTATTAAGGGTGCGAACTGAAATGCCAGCAGGGCCCCGGCAGCCATGGCAGATTCAGGAAGCAGGCTGAGAGTGAAACAGCAGGGCCTGTGCCGGCCTTTGCCGACCTAGATGGCAGCCATTGGTAGCTCAGGTTACCGATTCCTCTCCACAAGGGAGAGCTCCAGAAAACTAAAACAAGATATTCTGATTTGTTGTCAACAGACACTAAAAATGCAGACTTCCATGAGAAATCTCCTTATGAAGTGTTGGCAACTAATTTAGGTTGGACAGAGAAATCATGGCTTTGGACGCCCTTGGGTCCTTGGGCTGCTGGTAAGGCGGCTACCCTCTCTGGTGGATCCTTCCACTTTGCCTTTTTTCTTCTATTTCTCAGGGAGGGGAAACGGGCTCATTCTCTCTATAAAGCAACTGAAACCCCACTATGGTCAGCTAAGTTAACCCCAGTTCTCTGCCTTAGCTCACTGCCCCTCATGGAGGCCCCTCTCGTTGTCCTTTTGCTCCCCTCAGACTCACTTCTTTCTCATCCTCCGCACATTTCTCACTTCCACTGCAGAGCCTGTGCTGGGCTCTGTCTATGCGTGAGCTTCATTCTGCCTTCAGACCTCTCACTCCAATCTCAGCATTTCAAAGATTTGGTCCCCCAACTGCCTCTCTTTTCTACACTAACCACTCTCATGCTGGACAAGTGCAGCCTTTGGAGTTTGAATGACTTGTGTTCAAACCTTGATCTACACTTGACCGGCTGTACAACTCTGGAAAATAACTTTCACTTTTGTGGAACATTTTTTTCCTCAGCCGTAATTTTGAAAATAATGGTGCTAACCCTGAAAAATGCTTTAGAGGACTAATAACGACATATATAAAGCACCTCGAGAAATCATAGCTGTTGTGATACCATTATGCTTGGTTTTAATTATCAGCGGATGCTTATATTAACTGTTCTCCCCAGCTTGATTAGGAAATAGTAGCTACTTTAAAATATTCGTTGAATAAATAAATGAATGAGTAAGACGAAAAGCTATAAGTAGGCTGGAAAATCTAAGTTATTTTTAAAGATAGAGATATAGCAAAGCACTCTAAACTGAGAAAGGAAGGAAAGAGCTTATACTTGGTGACTGGTTCTTTCCCATCCTGTCTTTTTATGTTCCTAAGATATGTTGGCATCAAATCAAGTATCTCGTCAGACGGGTTTTAATAATTAATTACTAAATAGCTGTGGACTCTGATTTTTCAAATATGTGGGAAACAAAATTCTCCACTCAGACCTCTTGGAAATATTTTATCTTACTAAAGACTTGTCCCTCAGTTATCTAGTGGCAGAACTTTCCCTGAACAGTGGCAGCCTCTGGACAGGTGCTCACCCTGCTCTGCCCTCTGGAAGCTCCACCCACACTCTGAAGCCAGAAAATGCCACAGGGTCTGTGAGATTGTCTGGTAGACCCAATGCTTATTTCTTGAATAAAATAATGGACCAAGAAGAAATTCAATGGAAAGAGATAAAAGTCCTTTATCCACTCCCTTCTGACTCTCTTCTTTTTACCAGCTGTGTGGCACTGTGGAAAATCACTTTACCCTCTCTGACACTTAGTTTCTTCATGCATAATATGGGGAATAATGGTACTCACCCCTCACTCCTCATGACCTCCAACACTAGTTAGGTTGCTTTTGGCTACAAGTAAAAGAAAACCTACTAAGAGTGGCTGAAACAATCAGCAAATTTATTATCTCACACAACAAGATGTCCAAAGGTGGATGGTTCTGCAGCTCAGTGATGTCTGCGCTCTGAGGTGGCCTCTCTACACTTCTCCTGCCTCCTTTCAAGGCCATGTGATGGCTGCCGTCACAACCCCTTGTGACAGCATTAAACACAAAAAGGATTCCCTAGAAGCTACAAGCATATTTTCCTTTAGGTTCCATTGGCCACACTCATCCACATGCCCATACAAGTCCTGGTTCATACCCTGGCTCTGGAGGAAAGAGTCCCCCATATCCAAGCCACAGGGAATGCTGAACATCTAGGAAAAAGAGGAGATGCTCATTGAGTAATAATAGCTAACCATGATAGTATTATTTACTGAATGCTATCTATGTGCCAAGCACTATTCTAGAGACTATACATGTGTGAATTCCTCATAATGTAACTTTTATCACATCCTACAGATAGGGAAACAGAGGCATGAGAGGTTAAACAGATTTCCCTAAGGCACACAGGTAGCAAGCTGGTAAACAGAAAATCTAGGATTTAAATCCAGGTCAATTGACTTTAAACTTTTAAAGCATATGAAATTAACCCTTAATCTATGCCAGCTTCCTCCCCTCCCTGGGGTTTGCCGCCCTCTCCTTTGGTAAAGCAGTCCTGGACCCTCTAAAGTAAGGTGTCTTAGCCAAGTGAAGTGAGTACTTGACAATTGAATAGGTACTTGAGTGTGGTTGCCAGGGCACATGCCTAGCAGATAATTGCTAATAATAGCAATAATAATGAAACCTGCCTATTGACATGATCTCATTTGAGCACTTGATTATTATAGCAGCCAACAAGTTTAATATCGTTTCCCCCTTTTACAGTGGAAAGTGAGTTTCAGTGACTGTGCCCAAGTTGGTAGAAACTAGGTTTGATCTCAGTTTTGCTTGATTATGAGGTCCATGCTCTTTCTCCTGCACTCCACACCCTATAAAAAATTAGTGGATGAATAGAGCTTCTACCTGCATTAGTCAGGAGTCAGATGGCACCAGTAAATGGAAGGAATTCCACCTCTTCAGTACCAACCAGGCTGAGGCGATGCTCGAGGAGGTGAGAATTGTGGAGCACGTTAATTTGTTAACCAGTGGATTTAGTCGTGGAGAACAGGGTCTTTATGAAGCTGGTCCTTAATATCAGGCTGACAAGAGTTTATTTCCAGGTCTGTTAGAACATTTACTATATTCTGGTCATTTATAGTAGTTCGTCGTCGTCCTCTTCTCAGAATGAGACGGTAAGCTCTTGGAAGACGGTCACACTTTCCTTATCTCTTGATTGTCCATGGTGTCTAGCACAACTTTGTCGTTGCTACATACTCAACAACGATGGGTGGAATTTTTAAAAATAAACTTTATATGTTGGAATAATTTTAGATTTATTGAGGAGTTGCAGATAGCACAGAGAGTTCCTGTATACTCTTTCTGATGTCTCAGTTTTCCTGGTGACAACATTTTACATAACCTTCGTACATTGGTCAAAACTAAGACATCAGCTTTGATACTAAATTAACTAAACTACAGACTCTATTCAGATGTCACCAGTTTCTCTACTAACATCCTCATTTGTTCCAGGATCCAATCCAGGGTACTACACCTCTCTTAGTATGTGTAACATTTAATTTGAAGATTTTTCATTGCTTTAAGTGTTTAAATATAGTAGAAAAAGAATAATATATGTATACACAGTTTCTGTGTATAATAATTGTCTTAAAAATAGCCAACATTTACTAAACTCTTACTATGTGTCAGGCACAATTCTGAGTGGTCCATAGATATCATATTATTTTTTCTACACAAGAAATCTGTGAGGTAGGGACCATTATTATCTCCATTTTATAGACAGAAAACAGGGGATGTTCATGCCATTTACCTTCTCAGAGCCATGATTGGAACCCAGGTAGTCAGATGCTCAAGTGTTATGTGTAAATGCAATATTTGAGAATAAGCTGCAAAGATGTGAAAAATTATTAGCTGGCTTGCTTTATTATTGTGTTGTAGTGAGAGGTAAGACTGAAAACATTGTTGTTCCTTCCAGTCTTATTTTCCAGGTCTTCGAGTTTCCTACCCACCTCTTATGAATGAAAGAGGGCAGCATGCAGGGGTCATGTGATTTGAAGAAACAGAACTGAAGGTCCTGACACCTTCCTGAAGGTCAAACTCCCTCCCTGTCTTATGTACTACAGTGTCATGACCAAGCCCAGGATATAAATGATAAATGAATGTGGTTGGTCATCATTTTTCCCCATCAGGGATCTCAGCTGGAAAGCAGAGGTGTTGAAAGAAAAAATGGAGATGAACTGGCACAGTACCATGGAGAGGTTCGAATGGCAGGCTGGCGTCTCCCTGACGTGGGACAGTCTAAATGTGTCTCAGTTACAGTGACTCGAGCTCCCTTTAATTTACAGTGAGAAGGCTAATAAAATACCAACATGAACAGCAATGACAAAAAACCCCAAAATATGCAAAACTACACT
>VMDR010007449.1:0-40509 GCA_007922815.1 Macrotus californicus | reverse complement strand
GGTGTGGCAGGGAGCAGGCAGGTGCCCAGGCTGTGCCCTAAGGGCCTCGGGGCAGGGAGGGAAGGGGACAAGTAGGATCAAGTAGGGTCAAGTAGAGCTGCAGGTCAATGCAACAGGGGAGGGGTGAGCTGCTGGAGACCTGGGGCAGAAGGGAGCTGGGGGCGGGGGCTGGGAGAAGTCCTTGGTGTTCACACCTCTGCCTGTCACCCCCTCCCTGGCCAGGTGCACCTGATGAAGCCAGATGCAGTCCCCAAGGCGTGCTGCGCGCCCACCAAGCTGAGTGCCACTTCTGTGCTCTACTATGACAGCAGCAACAACGTCATCCTGCGCAAACACCGCAACATGGTGGTCAAGGCCTGTGGCTGCCACTGAGGCCCCAGCCGCTGCAGCGCCTCCCACCAGGACCAGCCCCTCTTCAGGAGACAGACCCTCAAATGCCACCATAGCTCTGGTAGGGTGGAAGGTAGGGCTCTGGTGTCTGTGCACATAATGACAGCATCTGATTGGTCTTCTCCAGGCCCCTCTGCCCCTTCCCTGGTGTCTGTCCCACCTCACCCTGTAGGTTACGCTGGCTGCAATCAGCACAGGCCTAGCTTAGGATCTGTCCTTGGCCATCCTGGCCCATCCTGTGGGCCGCCCATGCTGATCTGAGGAGAACGTGGATTCTTTGGCTGGCTGGTTGGCTTTGCATCATTCACCACAGGGTTCAGGTGTGGGAGCAGAGTCTGCCCCTCCCTGGAGCAACAAGGCACTTCCCGGGCTTAGCTGGACACCCACATGCCCTCAGGACAGTGTCTTATTGGGTCCTGATTTGGCCCAACAGCAGTGAGAGCACATTAGGAAAAGAACCGGCTGGATGGCTTCATGCCCTGGGCCTGCCCCCCTCCTGCCTGAGGAAGAGGTCGAACCGCTGGGGCTTAGCACTGAGACAGAGGTGACTCAGCAGAAGCGAGGGCAGCATGTGTAGAGGGTGGTCCTGCAGACTCTCAGCACAGGCATCACCACTGCTTAGCCTCTTGCCCACGGCTATCAGTAACCACCTGCCTAGTTTTCCTAGACAAACCTAGACAGGCTCATAAGGCCCTCAACACAAAACTTTTGTAGCCACCGGCCATTCAGAGTTGAAATGAACTGGTGTCCCGCTCCTGCTATGCTAAGAAGCAATCCATCCCGCTAGAGCAGAGTGCCAGAGCCACCTCTGGCCAGGCGTGGGGCAAGGGTGGCCACTGTCAACTTCTGCTAGAGTCTAGAAAGTAAGAACAGACTGGACACCCTATGTGCCCGAGTCCTGCCCTGTTTCTTGGAGCCTCTCAGCCAAAAGAAAAGGCCCCTGTCCCAGGGGAGTGACAGGCAGTAATTAAGATGAGCTGGGTGGGGAGGTTCCCGGAAACCACTGTTCTCCTTGGAGCAGCAGAGGCAGTTGGGAGTGTTTATTCGATTTCTGACTTGCTAAGCCTGTGATATACCTGCTGGAGCAGAGTCCAGCTGCCCAAACCCTGAAATACTGTGTCATTAATAGCAGACCCTGGGCCCGCCCCAACCCACAGGCACGGCCCACAGAGGCAGAACGACCCGTGTGCCGCGCATCCCTGGGGTTCACTCTGCACCCTGAGGACAGGCTCTGGGAGAGCAGGCCTGGAGCAGGCGGGGCTGGAGGCTGGGGACATGCTGCAGGACAGCGGCCTCCACACCTGGACCTGGGAGGGTTGCTGGGAACGAGTGCAAGGACAGCCTCCTTGTGTACACAGAGGACGGGCCCAGACTTTCTAGAAGATGGGGAGTCCCTGCCAGCTTGGGCTTCAAGCTCAGGCTGGCAGGGATTGGACCAGGCACTGGTGGGAACGTCAGGAACACGAATTCTGGTTCCAGCTCAGCCACTGACCTGCTTGCTGTCTGGACCAGGCTGCTTCCTGATTCAGGCTTCAGTTTCCATCTGTGACACGAGCACATAGGACCCTCTCATCTCCAAATGCCATTCGGGCCAGAGGATGTGCCGCCCTGACCCTTCCCTCAGAGCCACGCGCCCAGCTGCCGCAGGACGTGAAACCTGCCGTTTGAGGACCTTACTTAACAGCTCTCTCTGCCAACGTCAGGGCAGTGGAGGCTGGAAACTTCCGACAGATGTCAATGTTTGTCTCTCCCATGCCCGGCACATAACCAGCATGGTTTGGGGGTGCCAGGAAAGTGCGTGAAATGAATGTTTTAAGGATGCGGACCGCCTCGCTCACTGGTGGGCAGTGAAGCTTCAGCGGTCTCGGCCTTCCCGAGACTTCCAGCACCTTCAGCCATCGAGGCGGCCACCATACGAAATCCGACAGATAGGGCCTTGAGAAGGGAGGTCGTTACAGTGACCACGCTGAAGTGGCAGTGAGTAGTTACCAAGGCCCCCTCATTTATCTGGCTGCCTCTGGCACCCCAGGTTACATTCAAGGCTGCGCAGCAGAAGCACGAACAAGGGTGGTCAACGCGGGGCCACCGACAGCAAAGTGAAGGCTGACATTAAGGGAGGTGCGAAGGAGCCTGCGAGTCTGCAGCCGCTCGGCGTGGAGCCAACCGCTCTGTCCTCTGCAGCCCCACACTTCACCTTCAGACGCAGCCCTGGCCCTGATCCTGATGCCGGCTCGTTGGGCAAAGCCCTATTCTTTTCTCTCTAGGTAGGGAAGCGGGTACTATGCTCCAAGAAATTCTCTATGAATTCACAGGGAAGGGGGCCATGGCCAAGAGACAGCGGGCTTTGCAGCCAGCACGCCTGGCATGGAGCCCTGGCTCTGCCTCTTGTTAATCTGACTGAATGATGTAACCAGACTTTGAAGGCCCTACCCTTGCAGAAAGGGGCGTTGCTTCCGCCCTCGCAAGGCCAAGATAGGGGTCAAGTCTGTCCACAGAGCACTTAGCGTGTGTCCGAACGTGTGTGTGGAATGAGCAGCAGCTCTCAGTGGCCGTCCTTCAAAACAGTTAGCAAATGCAGGCCGCCTCCTGGGGTGGCTGCTGTGACCCACGGGGACAGCTGCTCATGGGAAGCTGAAGGGAGAAACGGGGGTTTCTCTTCTTCCTGGGAGCCTTGAGCAACCATTTGACTCTGTTTTTTCCTCACTTAAGGAAATAACATATATGGCGCAGAAATTTTTGAAACAAAAACAATACAGACACGCATAGTTCCAGCAGAGACGTAGCCATCGTTAACGACCCCTTCCGGGCCTTTTTCTCGGCACACGTGTCTTTATACGTAACACATGTGGGTACTTTACAGCTAGGGTCTCTCTCTGCACTGCTTGGTGATCTCCCTTACTCAATTTATTCTGAAAATGTGTCATTAAACATTCTTCAAAAACCACTTGTACAGCATTCCATGCCTGGACTTCTGCTTTTGTGTCTCACTTACAAACCCGGTCCCCCATTCCTCTCCCGAGGGCAGTGCAGGGGCCCTAAGACCCTACCATCCAAGCCCTACGCAATACCTGCGTGGTCACCAGAGGCCATTAGCCTGGAATGCCTGGACCTGGCACCTCCCCTCTGAATCTCAGGTCACCGCCTGTACAAGGGTCATGGGTGGACATGGCATTCTGCTTCTGGGGAAGCCCTTGCACAGCACAGGGCGAGCAATCATGCTCCCCACCCAGCAGCCTCCCGGCCAGTCTGCTGGCCCTACGCTCCCAGGACAACCAGGGAAGCACAGTAAGTGACAAGGTCTCCCCACAACCTGTCCCCTTGTTTCACAGCCTTGTGAGGCCAGCCCTCCCTCCTGGGGCCTCCGGCCAGCCTGCTCCATGGCCTTGCATGTCAAATCTAGACTGGCCATGCTGAGTACTTCACACACATCCTCATCTTCCCTGGACATCACACTGTCCCCAAATGGCTGCCATTCCCCTGGCCTCACTGCTGCCAGGCCTGACAGCCATGACTGACCCCGTGAGTGGGACACACAGATTAAGAAGTGAGGGTCTCTGCTGGGGAGAAGCCCCACCTGAAACCCACCCCTGAGGCTGGCTCCAGATGCCAGACACTGGGCTGGCACCCGCCCTCTGCAGGAGCTGGCCAGGCTCGCTGGGCCACAGGCTCCTCCCCTCCGGGCTCAACCTGACCTCAACCCCATATGAGAACCAGATCTGATGAGAACCAGATCTGATTCCAAGCTACTGGTGGGGAGTAGGGGAGCAGGCGGCCGTGCTGGAGGTTGTTTCTGGTGACCGATGGTTTCTGGTGCTCAGCCTCAGCACGTGAGAGACGCTGTGAGGTGACTCCGGGCCAGCAGGCACGAGGGCACAAACAGAGTCTGGCTAACCCAATTTGCGTGTCTGGTACCAGGAGAGAGGACAGAGGCGCTTCTGTACCTGCTCTGACGTCCATGGCTCTGCAGTGGCCCTGCACGATGTGCCTTCAGGGACAGCCCGGGAAGGGTGAGCAGCAGGGGAGGAGCTCTGGTCTTTCCCAGCAGGAAGCAGTGCAGGATCCAGGATTTCCTTTACCAGAGGAAACGTCCAGCAGCCACACCGGTGGGCCCAGGAGCGGCCCTGGCGGCAAAGGCCTACGAAGGCCACGCCCAGCCACCCACGGCGGGAACGGTGGCCCCAGTGCCAGCTCCCGGCCCACGGCCCCGCTTGGGAAAGAGCCAGTGGAAGCCCAGGCCAGCCTGCAGAGGAGCTGCTCCAAGCTGGCCCCAGGGACGGCCATGTCACGGACCCCTGCTTAACAAGTGCTGGATCCGGGGCGAACGAATCCGGGACCCCAGGTGCGCGCAGGGAAAGTGCCTCTCACACGTACTCCCCGCAGTCGGAGATGATCACCTCCTTCGGCTTCCCGTCCTTGCTGCCCTGGGCCTTTGTGGGCGGAATAGGAGAGGAGAAGGCAGGGCGGAAGGATGAAGATTACAGGGGGCCTCGGGGGACACCCAGCCCATCCCACACTCCCAGCCGGAGCACTGGCAGCCTCCTCCGCCCCCTCCCGCTGCCGCTCCCCCTCGGGGTATCAGTCACCCACCTCGATCTTTCGCAGGACATCCAGGCCTTCCGTGATCTCCCTAAATACTACGTGCTTGCCGACCAGCCAATCCGTCTTGTCACACGTCAGGAAGAACTGGGAGCCGTTGGTGTTGGGGCTGGAGTTGGCCATGGACAGCAGGCCTGGGGGAGGGACGCGCAGGTCAGCGCCGCCCCCACCCTCCAGGCCAACTCTGGGATGGATCGACCGCGGGCACGCCTGTCCACTCAACGGACAGTCCACGGAACGGGGAGCAGGGTTGTTTCAATCACTTTATACTGGTTTGTCCTTCCTGTCACTCACTCAACAAATATTTATTGTCTGTGCTGTGACCAGACCCCTGTTGAGCCCTGGGGACGCAGGTCCCAGCATCGGTGGACCTAAGTCTAGTGCAAGTCACTCAGAAGAGAACTGTGGGTGACAGCCATGGCAGAAGGAAGCCAGTGGCGGACAGCTGGGCAGGGAACGGAAGCACAGGGGCAGTCACACAGGGACTCTGGGTGTGCACGTGTGCGGGTGCCACCATCACAGGAGGCTCTCGGGAGGGGGGACTCTGAGATTAGTTAGGGGTCCACCCCAGGTTCGGGGGCGGAGGGGGCAGCACAAGCAGCTGCAGCTGGTCTGTGGAGGTGAGGAACACGTGGGGACTCGGCCCTTGTGCCCCTTGGGGGGGCGTGAGTCCCTTCCACGCTCAGAGCCACAGCAGAGCAGGGTGTCTGACACGGAATGGACCAGCCCCGTGAGCACCTGTTTTCCACGGTCAAACATTTACTGCGGGTTTAGTGTGTCAGACGCCGACACAGAGTAAAAATAATCCTGCGTCCTGTGCTCTCCAGGCTGCCACTCTCGGGTGGGGGACAAAATAAGTAGGAAAATAAACTTAGTTTCAGGTAGTGAGGGTGTGGCAACAAATGAAGCTGCCTCAGAGAGAGGAGTGAGATGGTAGGAAAGCCCACTCGAGAGGGAGGCCAGGGCAGGCCCCTCGGATGAGGTGACACGTGTGTGACACCTGAAGGGAGAAGGGATGACCCTGTGGAAACTGGAGGAAGAATGGAGGTGGAATCAGCACTTGCTGAGACCCCTGAGGGAGTGAGCTCCGGGTCTCAGGGACAGCAAGCCTGCAGTGGGGACGCAGAGGATGGAGCAGCCAAACAGTGGGTGTGGGAGGTGCCAGGCACCTGTCAGTCGGCCCTGCTGGACCGGATCCTACGGGCGACGTGGCCCCAGGACGACTGTCCGCAGAACCATGGGACTGGGTTTCCATCTGGAAGGACCGCTCAGACCACCTGACACTAGACTATAAGGGGGAAGAGGCCAAAGCGGAGCCGAGGTGAGCTCGGAGGACCCTGCTGGTGGAGGAGGGTGCAGAGCGGCGGGGCCAGGCGGTGAGTGGAGACAGAGGGCTCTGATGTGTGGGTGACGGAGGAGAGGGGTCAGGGGTGAGTCCCAAGGGTGTGACTCCTCTGCCAGGTGGATGGTGGTGTCACTGACTGAAAGAGGAACAGGGGAGGAAGAGTGTGGGGTGAAGAGCAAGAGCTGTTGGGCATGTGAAGCCGTGGGGGTGCGAGGGGAGAGGACAGGGAGACAGGGCCTGGAGACTAACTGTGGGAGGAGCAGCAGACACACAACTGCCAGCCCGGGGACAGGAAGTGTGCCTGGGCCGGTAGTTCTCAGTGGGGTCGGTCCTACCTGTCAGAGTCCTTCAGAAATTTAAGTGTTTTCAATCAAATGTTACAGGGTGCTACTGGTATGGGGGGGGAGGGGGGGGTTGCTGAAATGCTAGGTGTTCTGCTATATCCCACTCAATTAAAAATTGTCCCACCTCCTCTGAGACTCTCAAATGTCCTGCCAGACATGGGTGTGGAAGACCCGTTTATGATTATCTGCCCCTACAACCTAATCCCATCATGCATTTAGGTCCAAAATCGAAAGGATGAGATTGTCTAGGGCAGGGGTTATACGCAAGGTAACACTGCCCCCTGGAGGCTGTTTGAAGACCTCAAGGTATGGTTTCCATCCATACACTGGGGGTGCTAACTGGCCTGAGAGGGAAGCAGCACAGAATTGAGATGTCCTGCAATGTTCCACCCAATGAAGAAAGCCTGGGCAAACATTCATGTGCGCAGATAAGAAAACAATGTTCCCTTCAGTATCTGCAGTCCATTTCCCAGGGGTTAACTGCTGCTGCCACTTGTTGTGTTTCATATTTTCATAAATATTCATAATGACCCTTTTACCCATAATCCTTCTTGTCTAGTCTTTTTAAGTGTATTTATTGATTATGCTGTTACAGTTGTCCCATTTTTTTCCTCCCCTTTATCCACTACTCCACCCTGTACCTTCCTTCCCTCTAGCATTCCCGCCCCCTTAGTTCATGTCCACGGGTTATACGTGTAAGTTCTTTGGCTTCTCCATTTCCTGTACTGTTCTTAACCTCCCCGTCTATTTTGTATCTACCATTTATGCTTCTCATTCCCTGTACCTTTTCCCCCATTCTCCCCCCTCCTCCTCCCCACTGATAACCCTCCATGTGATCTCCATTTCTGTGATTCTGTTCCTGTTCTAGTTGTTTGCTTAGTTTGTTTTTGTTCTTTAGGTTCAGTTGTTGATAGTTGTGAGTTTGACATTTTACTGTTCATAGTTTTGATCATCATCTTTTTCTTAGGTAAGTCCCTTTAACATTCCATAGAATAAGGGCTGGGTGATGATGAACTCCTTGAACTTGACCTTATCTGGGAAGCACTTTATCTGCCCTTCCATTCTAAATGAAAGCTTTGCTGGGTAGAGTAATCTTGGATGTAGGTCCTTATCTTTCATGACTTGGAATACTTCTTTCCAGCCCCTTCTTGCCTGCAAGGTTTCTTTTGAGAAATCAGCTGACAGTCTGATGGGCACTCCTTTGTAGGTTACTGTCTCCTTTTCTCTTGCTGCTTTTAAGACTCTCTCCTTATCCTTAATCTTGGGTAATGTAATTATGATGTGCCTTGGTGTGTGCTTCCTTGGGTCCAATCTCTTTGGGACTCTCTGAGCTTCCTGGACTTCCTGCAATTCTATTTCCTTTGCCAGATTGGGGAAGTTTTGCTCCATTATTTTTTCAAATAAGTTTTCCATTTCTTGCTCTTCTTCTTCTCCTCCTGGCACCCCTATAATTCAGATGTTGGAACATTTAAAGTTTTCCCAGAGGTTCCTAAGCCTCTCATTTCTTTGAATTCTTATTTCTTCATTCTGTTCCAGTTGAATGTTTATTTCTCCTTTTTGTTCCAAATCATTGATTTGAGTCCCAGTTTCCTTCCCTTCACTGTTGGTTCCCTGTATATTTTTCTTTATTCCGCTTTGCATAGCCTTCACTTCCTTCACTTTGCAGCTGTACTCAGTCATTTCTGTGAGCATCCCAATTACCAGCGTTTTGAACTTTGCATCTGATAGGTTGGCTATCTCCTCGGTACTTAGTTCTTTTTCTGGAGTTTTGATCTGTTCTTTCATAAACGTGTTTCTACCTATGTCTCCATCATGGCCAGACTCAGTCCAACCTTTTCAAAATGCTTATTACAGCCATAATTGTATATAGTTGTTAAAAAATCATTCCCTGAAATTTGTTGTAAAACATGGAATTGTTCTGCTTCAATACCATTTTCCTGCCCTGCCAGAGGTAATGTTTATTTCTTTCAGGTGATTATTTTGGCGATTATATCTCAGAACAATACACTCATGTTACTGCTACTTGATTTTTCCCCCCGTTTTTGGCTATTTGAGGTCAGTTTTTCTGGGAAACAGACTCATGGGGATTTGCATGAAGTTGAGAGAGGTGACGAAATATGAATATGGCCTGAAGATTAGTTTTGATTAGTGTTGTATGGATGTTAAATTTCCTGATTTTGATAGCTGTACTGTGATTAGTAAGGGCATATTTTTGTTCTCAGGAAATATATACTGAAATATTTGGAGTCAAAGGACATGTCCTCAACTTCCTCTCAACAGAAGGGGGAAGATATATGTATATATATAAGTGATAAAGAACAGAGGCCCTGGTTGGTGTGGCTCGGTGGACTGAGCACCAGCCTGCGAACCAAAGTGTTGCTGGTTCGATTTACAGTCAGGGCACATGCCTGGATTGTGGGCCAGGTCCCCAGTAGGGGGCATACGAGAGGCAACCACACACTGATGTTTCTCTCCCTCTCTTTCTCCTTTCCTTCCCCTCTAAAACTAAATAAATAAAATCTTAATAAAATAAAATAAAACCCAACCGGACAGTAATATTTTATAACCTGCAACTGCTTATTCTTTCTAATGGTCCTAACTCTTTATAGACCTTCTAAAATACCTGCTCTGCCTCATTTGCTACTAGCTTCTGGGATCCAAGGCACCTCACGTAAACTCAGGCAGAAGCAGTGACAACGGTGCAGCAGCTTCCTCCTCGGCCTGATCAGCTCTACCAGCTTCCTGGCGTTCCTGACCAGGGCCCTACTCACCTGCTGTCATGGGAACGACATCTGAACACAGGAGCACCTGGATGTGGCCGGCTGGTTTGTTCCCAGTCTTGATGTCCATGTACACCTGAGGATTGGACCAGGCCTTTTTTTGCAGCAGGCTCTCCCTGGGTGAAGAAATAGCTCGGTTAGAGAGAACTCCCTGACTCCCTGAGCAGGAGAGCAAGGATTCTTCTGAAACCACACCCAGAACCCAACTGCAGTGAGCAGGCTGCAAGGTGCCAAGAGTGAAGGTCTTGGGCCCCAGCGGGGAAGCTGGAGACAGAGGCCACGGTCACAGTACCAAGCTGGACACCTAGTGACAGGAGACCTCAGCACTCTCTAACCCCAGCCCCACCCTGCAGGCACATTATCTCATCACACTGGTCCTCGGACACGTCAGCTTGCTTCACCTCCCTGCAGTCACAGAATGACACTGTTCTGGGCACTTTCAGCCCCAGCTCAAGCCCACCGACCTTACTCCAGTTAAATGGACCATAACCCTCTCCCTCCATGCCTAACCCTACATATTCACAGGACAGCTGCAATGGAACCAAGGAAGGCAGTCATCTTTCTTGAGCTCTCGTGCTCCAAAGACAACGGAGGAGGTTGGGCCTTGCTTTATGCTCCAAATGGACAAGGCTGACTAGATAAATAGAACATTCACTACAAACCCTCCGTTTGTGTGATACAGAAAACTATGGTCTCTGACGTCCTTGAAGGGTGGATAGCCCAACATATAGGTACTGAACTATGAGGCCAAGCATCAGGGTTATTCAGTGAGAAGATATGGCTCCTGCCCTTGAAGAACTGGCTACCCAGCAGGGAAGGGATGTTCTCAACTATGTCAGGCACACAGGTCCTACAGCGACACAGTCTCGCTTCCAATCTTAGCTCCACAGCTTACAGGCTGTGTTTTGTTTGACAAGCTATTTGACCTTACTGTGCCCCAGTTTTGTCACCCAGAATTGGGAATAATAATAGTACTTATCTCAAAGGATTGTCAACAGGAGTAAGCATTTGTAAAGCACTGAGAGCAGTGTCTGGCATAAAGGAAGCAACATTTAAACATCTGTTAAATAAGGAATGCCACGACAATGCACCACATGCTTAAATAAAGGGTTCCACAAAGTCCAGAGGCCACAGAAGCCCAGAAGGACACTGTTTAATGCAACTGGAGGATTCACAGTTTCCTGGAGAAGGTAGCAAGTGAGCTCAGCTATGAAAGGTCAATAGAAGTTAGCTAAATAAGATAAGTTAGAAAGATCATTTTAGGCAAAGGAACTGCTTGTGCAAAAACATGGGAGATTTATAGGTAACTACAAACTCTTGTTTTCTAGAATAAAAATGGGGATACAATGTGGAGAGAAGAGCAGGGTCGGAACATGGGGAACCCTCCTGCCTCTCTGATGGAGCCAGCACTCAGCCCTACAGATGCAGGATGCCTAGAACACTTAAGGGCGAATCATCAGAGCTGTGCTTTAGGAAGCTCCCACTGGCCTCTCAAGATAGGAGGACACAGGCTTGGGGCATGGAGAACAGTGATCTCATCGCTCTCGTGAGGAGAGGAGAGGCTCAGCCAAGATGTGGCAGGAGCAAACAGGCACAGAGGGACTCAGGAAGACTTGGCAGATACAGTCAGCAGGCTGTGGCAGTGCGCTAGGTATAAATTACAAGGGGGTCTAAGATGACACTGAGGTTCCTGGTTTGAGACATGGAAGACAGCAACGCTGACTAAGGTCGGGTACCCAGAAGACCAGAGCAAAAGGAGAAGGAATTCACTTGGGATATGCTTTCCTTATTTGTGGTGACAGGCAGAAATATGTGAAACTCGGGAGAGTGGTCAGGGTCAGGACTAGAGACCAGAACACTGAGTGGTTGTGATAACCTCAGATGAGACAAAAGTGGCTGAAACTGCCCCGAGGACAGTGTGGAGAGGAACTGAGGCCTAAGGAAGGAACTCAGAGGGACCCCGCTGTTCAAAGGGTGGAGAGAGGAGAAGCAAAGGTCAGGATGGTGTATCAACAGAGACAGGAAAGTGCCACGGCAGGGAGAGGCCGCAACCTGGAGCAGACTGATGGGAGGGGCTTCTCTGAAACCAGGACAGGAATAGAAGACAGTGTGAGCCTGACGCCGAAATCTTCAGGGAGGGGGTGGGAAAGACGAGAAGGATGGCAGATCCTGGTGATGAGGGACACCCACTGTCCTTTCTCATCCAGACATCCCCCTCACTCCACAGCAACACAAACCCCTAAGCACACCGAGCCCTACAAGGATGAGAAACCCAAAGCTCCTTCATTTAGTTCCCCCAACACCACCCACATCAGAAGCTCGGGCCTTTGACCTCGCCGCCTACGTTTCCACTCTGGGAGGCTCTGACCCCTCTTCTTTATGTGCTTCCGGAGTCTTCCCAGAGAACTTCTCTGACCAGTCATCACCTGACCAAACTGAAGGGAAAGAATCTAACGGTGTCAAGAAAGTCACGCCGTCAGCCGACTGCTAACGAGCTGCTCGTGTCAGCCAGGTGCACGTTCTGTGTGCGTGGCTCCTGTCACAGGTAGAGGTTACCTCTGAGGAACTCCCTGGACAACTGTCACTGGGCGGAGTCAAGCCTTCAAGTCCAGGTCTCAGCAGAGGCAGATGAGAATAAAGAGGGGACCAAGCTGAGCAAAAGGGAAGTCCCACCCTTGTCAAGGAGGGAAGGACACAGTCCATGTCTAGTCCCAAAACAAGACTTTCATGGGGACAGTGCCTCTAGCTTCGCTAAGAATCTGTTCTCCCTACTCTAAACCACTCTGTTGGTGCACATACTGTCACCACAGCGGGAAGGATGACAGGGATGAGAGTGCACCAGAGGCCACAGCTGAAGGGATGGGGAATCGTGGTCGGCCCCCTCGTTTGGTCTGGAAGAGCCTTCCTTAGTTCCCACTGTTGGTTTGGGCAAACTGACACAAACCATCCTCCCAAAGAGTTCAGATTCACTCCAAAAAGGCTGCAATACCACTCAGCTGCTTAACCCTTGTGAGTTCAATGAATGGCTGACATTTACTTCTAAGAAGTCCTAGGCTTGCTCATGATTAATTCTACGCTGCCAGCCTGCACCCCTCCCCACCCCTTTAATGCCAAGCTGAGCACAAAGCTAACCATAAAAAGTCCCTGAGCCACATGCACTTCCCTTCTCCCAGTAGGAAGGTCCTTTCTGGCATAATCTTTGGATCTGAAATTATAAGGGTAAATGCAGTTACTAGATTCTGAGTCCACCTTAAAAGTAAAGATCAGAGACTTCCTGCCAAGATGGAGGCATAAGTAGAAACACTGTGCCTCCTTGCACAACCAAAAGAAGGGCAATAGCAAATTTAAAAGCAAAAAAATAACCAGAACTGTCAAAAAATTGAACTGTATGGAAGTCTGACAACCAAGGAGTTAAAGAAACATTCATCCAGACTGCTAGGAGGGGCAGAGACATGCAGCCAGAGCAGAAAGGACACATAGCAAGACAGTGGCTGGAGGACCGGGAGGGCAAGGCAGCGGCTGGCGGACTGGGCGGTCCCATATATGCATGTGGATAAACCCGGAGGAACAACTGGGGAAAGAGACAGACAGCACAACCCAGGGTTCCAGTGTGGGGAAATAAATCCTCAAACCTATTGTCATAAAAACCTATGGGGGTTGCAACAGCAGGAGAAACTCCCAGCCTCAAAGAATTCACTGGAGAGACCCACAGGGTCCTAGAACATACATAAATGCACACACCCAGAATCAGCACCAGGAGGGCCCAATTTGCTTGTCGGTAGTAGAGAAAGTAGTGAATGAAAGCTGGCAGAGAGCTGAGCAAGCAGCATTGTTCCCTCTTGGACCCCTCCCCCATAGACAGCACCACAATGCAGCAAAATGGGTTGCCCTGCCCTGGTGACTACCTAAGGCTCTGCCCCTTACCAGGTAACAAGCTGCAAGGAGGCAAAAAAATATCTCCCCAACGAAAGAAGAGATCGAAGCTCCAGAAAAAATATAACTAAGTGACGAAGAGATAGCCAACCTATCAGATGCACAATTCAAAACACTGGTAATCAGGATACTCACAAAAATGGTTGAGTATGGTCACAAATAGAAGAAAAGGTGAAGGCTATGCAAAATGAAATGAAGAGAAATGTACAGGGATCTAACAGTGAAGGGAAGGAAGCTGGGACTCAAATCAATGATGTGAACCAGAAGGAAGAAATAAATATTCAAACAGAACAGAACAAAGAAATAAGAATTCAAAAAAATGAGAAGAGGCTTAGGAACCTCTGGAACAACTTTAAATGTTTCAACATCTGAATCATAGGGGTGCCAGGAGGAGAAGAGGAAGAGTAAGAGATAAGAGTAAGAAATTGAAAACTTATTTGAAAAAATAATGGAGCAAAACTTCTCCAATCTGGTGAAGGAAATAGAATTGCAGGAAGTCCAGGAAGCTCAGAGAGTCCCAAAGAAGTTGGAACCAAGGAAGCACACACCAAGGAACATCATAATTACATTACCCAGGATTAAAGAGAATCTTAAAAGCAGCAAGAGAAAAGGAGACAGGTACCTACAAAGGAGTTCCCATAGGACTATCAGGTGATTTCTCAAAAGAAACCTTACAGGCAAGAAGGGGTTGGAAAGAAGTATTCCAAGTCATGAAAGACAAGGACCTTCATCCAAGATTACTCTACCCAACAAAGCTATCATTTAGAATGGAAGGGCAGATAAAGTGCTTCCCAGATAAGGTCAGGTTAAAGGAGTTCATCATCACCAAGCCCTTATTATATGAAATGTTAAAGAGACTTATTTAAGAAAAAGATGATGATCAAAACTATGAACAGTTAGCCCTGGCTGATGTGGCTCAGTATATTGAGCACTGGCCTGCAAACCAAAGGGTTGCCGGTTTGATTCCAGTCAGGGCACGTGCCTGGGTTGGAGGCCAGGTCCCCAACAAGGGGACACATGAGAGGCAACCACACATTGATGTTTTTCTCCCTGTCTTTCTCCCTTCCTTCCCCTCTCTAAAATAAATAAATAAAATCTTTAAAAAACTATGAACAGTTAAATGACAACGAATTCACAACTATCAACAACTGAATGTAAAAACAACAAAAAACAAACTAAGCAAACAACTATAATAAGGACAGAATCACAGAAATGGAGATCACATGGAGGGTTATCAGTGAGGAGGGGAAAGAGGGACAATAGGGGAAAAGGTACAGGGAATAAGTGTAAATAGTAGGTACAAAATAGACAGGGGGAGGTTAAGAATAGTATAGGAAATGGAGAAGCCGAAGAACTTGTATGTACAACCCATGGACATGAACTGATGAGGGGGAGCGCAGGTGGGGAGGTGGTGCTGGGTGGAGGTGAATAAAGGGGGGAAATATGGGATAAGTGTAACAGCATGATCAATAAATATATATTTTTTAAAAGTCAAGATCAGCACTGAATTGGAGAAAAATGGGATTGCTAACTGCTGAGACACGTACTTCATAGAAGAGTAATGGAGAACACAGAATGAAGTATGGAATATTTCACTGTCCAGGAATAAGTGATCCCAAAGCCTCCCCCAAGATGGCAGCGGCTGGAAAAGATGAGTTACTGCTGCCGCAGTTCCCCAAGCTCTTTGATACAAGCAAGCAGCTTCTGGAGGAAATGGAAGTAGCGGCTGAGCCCACCGGTCCCTGGGGGAACCCAAGAGAAGGTGCTGTGAGGACTACACCTCCTCAAGAAAGTGCTGAGACGCTGTCACAGCTCGACCCGCTCAGCCAAAGTGAAGATATGAAGAGACTGTTTCCACCCTCTGAAGTACCTGATGGTGCTGGTGTTTCACGGCACACTCACCATGAAACAAGCCAGCCCCAGTGGTACCAGGAAAAGGTAGAGAGATTTTTTTTAAAGGGTTGTTTTGGACCTTTTCACAAAAACTTAAAAATATATCAAGATTCCTTAACTTCGTAAGATTTAGGTTACATTTATAACTATGCCCTTGTTCTTAGAAACAAAGATGGATAAGGTGCTATTCTTATTTCCAGCAATTAAAAAAAATGGAAAGACAGCATGAAATGACTTCCTTATTTCATACTTAGCCATGAAGACTGATCAAAGATTTTTTTTTTAAACAGCCAAACATTTAAGGATTTTGTGGGAGGCAAAATTACACCCCTTCCCCAAGATGTCCACACTCTACTCCTTGGAGCCGTGAATGCGCTCATCACATGGCGAGAAGGAACTGACTGCACAGATGGGACTGTGGTCAGCCAGCTGGTCTTAAAGCAGGAATACCATCCGGGATTGTCTGGACAGGCCCAACACCGTCACAGGGGTCTTCCGCATGTGAAAAGGGAAGAAGAGGAGCTTCAGAGTGACACAGTGTGAGAAAGACACGCCTGGTCATCACTGGCTTGAAGATGGAAGGGCCAAGAGCCAAGGAATGTGGCCAATCTCTAGAAGGTGGAAAAGGTGAAGAAACAGACTTCCCCCTGGAGCCTCTGGAAGGAACACAGCCCTGCCAACATTTTGATTTTAAGTTGGTGAGATCCATTTTGGACTTTCAATGTCTCAAACTGTAAGATAACACGTTTGCTCTGTACAAGCCACCAAATTTGTGGTGATTTGTTATAGCAACAATAGGAATTGAAATAATTTTCTTTTAAAGCACCCAACCTGTCATACAGGTTTTCTCCTCCCCCTCAGTTGTTTATTGGTTTAACTTTACAAGAGCGTCACTTTTCAATGGCTCAAAAGAACCTCACTTTTTAAATTAGAACTGAAAACAGCAGTTTTCCATAATCACTTTCAGATATTTTGTGAAATCCTGCCTCTTACGCAAGATTCACAACTTTACTTTGCAATCAATTTACACTCTATTTGCAGCATACTGTCCTAGACTAAAAGTCAATAAACTTTTCGAAAAAGGTTAGAGAGTAAATATTTTAAGCTTTGCAGACCACATACAATCTCTGCTGCACATTCTCCCCCCCCCCCAACCCTTTAAAAATTCAAACACCACTTAGTTCATAGGCCATCCAAAAGCAGGCTATAGGACAACTGTGGCCCACGAACTGTAGCTTCCTGACCTCTGATGTAGATACGAAACAGTCAGGGAAAGACTGGCCAACATAGATGGCTGGTATTTATTCAAATGTTAAGTGGGCAGAGTATCTAAATGAGAGTTAGTTTTATAGTCAGTTCATAGTGAACATTTTCAATTAACGACAGCTTTAGTAAAAAGCAAAGATTCTCAGCCATACCATGTTGTCAGCAGCTGCTGCAGTATCCTGCCCTCCCCCCCAAAAAGTTCATGCCTGCAGTGTAACTCTTCTTGTAGTTAGCACTTAAATACTCACTAGCACAAGCACAGGAAAAAAGACATATTTTTCCTTCCTAACCACCTAGACTGTATGTACATACTTAACAAAGAACATATACTAACTGCTTGTTAGAGCTGGTGGTATACCATCGCCATGTGCCCAGTTATGGAGACAGAGAGCACACACAGGAAACAGGAACTAGCAATGCCAGGTCAGACGGCGCCGGGCTCTGCAGGACCTGGCTTCCACTCTCTGACTACATGAGGCGAACTCTGAACCGGAACTTCCTATCTCTTGGCAACTGTCAACACCAAGCCACTGTAGAGGGTTGAACAATATCCCCCAAATTTCACATCTACCCAAACAGGGTCTTTACAGAAGTCATTAGTTAAGATGAGGTCATACTGGATTAGGGTGGGCCCTAAATCCCATGAGTGGTGTCCTTATAAGAAGAGAAGTCACAGAGAGACACACGCAGGGAGGAAGGCCATGTGAAGACAGGAACAGAGGTTGGAGTGATGCAGTTACAAGCCAAGGAACACCAAGGACTGCCAGGAGCCACTGGAAGCCACGAAGGAAAGGATTCTTTCTAGAGCACTCAGGAGTGAGGCCCTGCCAACACCTTGACTTCGAATGTCCAGCCTCCAGGGCTGTGAGAATAAATTTCTTTTCTTCTAAGTCACCAAGTTTGTGGTAATTTGTTATGGTAGCCCCAGGAATCTACTATACCCACCCAAATGGAGAGCAACACCTTTTGTAACCAATGACAACAGTAACACTAGTCAAATAGTTACCTCTGCAAACTCAAATTGAGCGAAAGTCCTTCTCTGCAATAGCAGAAATGGGCAGTTAATTATGTGGGCAATGGGAGGAAGCAGGGCATATCCCAATGCCCTTTACAAAGTGAAAATCTAATTTTTAGATTTTTCTTGGTTTAGCTAATAATGCTTCCAGAAATATTAAAGTCATTTTAAGTTAATATGACTAATATAGTGACTAAAATTTTAAAGTCTATATTATCCAATTCTACCACTACACAATTTAAGCCTTGAGTTACTTTCCAAGCATTTTGATATCCTTTATTTATAAGACTTATGGAAAGTAGAGAAAAATGTTGATCTAGCAATTATTCATCACAACTGAGCATTAACTACATACAGAGCGCTGACCTCACTACTGAGTTAGGTAACTACTAGAGACTGGAGCACAGATATTTTAGTTGGCGGAGCAAGAGCAATAAGGGTTACTAATTTACAGAATGCAGGGATAGAGGGGCCCCCAAAGGCCAGTCTTACCATTTTACTTAAGAATTGAAGAGCCTGTGCCCTGACTGGTGTGGCTCAACTGGTTGGGCGTTGTACGGCATAGCAAAAAAGGTCGCTGGTTCGATTCCTCGTCAGGACACACGCCTCGGCTGCAGGTTCAGTCCCCAGTCGAGGTGTGTACAAGAGGCGGCCAACCAGTGTTTCTCGTCCTCTCTTTCTTCCTCCTTTCCTCTCTCTCTGAAAAGACAAAATAAGTACTTTTAAAAAACTGATGAATGTAAGGCTCAGAGAGTTTGTCACACACAAAGTTCGTAGCAGAGCTGGGTCTAAAACTCCTATCTCAAAAAACAGAACCAAGTACTATAGCTGTGTTACCAACTGAAGGAAAACTCGCCCAGGTAAGCAGAGGCCAGCATTCCACTGTCAAGACTAAGTTTCCCTGCTGACCTCTGCTTTTTAAAAGCACAGCTGCCAAGAAGTGGGGTCTGCTCAGCAGATGTGGTAGGGGTTCGGCAACTCAGCAGGTGACATGAAACAATGAGACCTTTCAAGGTTTTTCAGACTATCTTCTTACTGATTCTCACTACACAGTTTATAGATTACAAGAACAGAAATCAAAGCCCCCAAATGGTTCCAATGTGGAGAAAGTCTTTCTTCAAATCCAACAAATTGTCAATCTCTGTCAATTTCAGCCCATAACCATACCACCATCTTGGCTTCGTTATCCTCTAAACACTCCGTTTCCATCACCAGGAGCAGTGATGTTGACCTCCAGAGACATCCTCCTTAACTTCATTACATACCAAACATATACAGAATGCACATGACTTAATGTTTTTTCCAAGTTCTTTCCCTGGCATTAGGAATCTAAACATGAGAGGCACTGAAGACTGATCTGTTCCATCATCCAGTGGAATCTAAGTATCTGTGATGTCTCCAAAAGGAATAAAAGTAGCATAACGAACTTTGTTATCCACCTCCTCTGCCAGCCCACGGAGCTCCTTCTGCACTAATGTCCCCCACACTCTTCGTACAGCTGCTGCAACAACGTGTTAGCAAGATAGCCACAGGGAGGAAAAGGAGGGGTCCCAACAGTCTTTTGGGTATACAAAATGACTTCTCCCCATCCTCTTCAGGCCTACATCTGGCCCCTGTGACGGTTTCCTAAAACAGGCTCACCATCTCCAGTCTCTCTCTCCTCCATAGACACTAGAATAATTCCAAAACAATTCAAATCTGATCACAACACTGCCCTCCTTAACAATGCCCCAAAGCTCACCAGTGCCCACAGGACGAGTCCAAATTCCTTAGCATGGCATATAAGCCCTTTATAACCTAAGCCCTGTCCACCTCTCGGGCCTCTTTCTCCCTTTGCTTCCCCAGGGCCAACTATTTGACTCCAAGTGCTAGACTTCTCTACACCTCTGGGCTTTCGCTCGTGTTGCTCTCCCTTCAGTCCAGCGCCTTGCTCCAACCTTGAATGCCTAACTCCGGGCCTCAAACCTAGCTCTGGCCTGAGCACACCAAAGATGTTTGCCCTCATCTTTCCGGGTGGAGTGGCCATTCCCTGAAACCCCTAGCCCGACCCTATTCAAAAGCCAAACATACAATTGCATCATAGCGCTCACCAACCGGCGCAGTGAAGCTATTTCCACAATTCCCCAGCTATTCTGGGAATGTCGTCATCTAAGGAGCTAGAGCCGAGAGTTTGGGATGAGGTCCGAGACCTAACATCTCACCACCCGTCTGGGTACAACGCCGGAGGAAAAGGAGCTTTGGGCAGTGCTAGGACCAGCAGAGCCATCAGGTCGCGAGAACCGGTCACAGGCCGCAGGCATGAAGCCCCATAAAAGACCGGGCCCTGGTCGCTGCGTGCCGCGTGCCGCGTGCCAGCGTGCCGGCGTGCCGCGTGGGGTCAATCCTAACCACGATCCAACCAAGGCCTGGCCAGTGAAACCCTGTCGCTCCACGCCGGCGGCCTCTAGGTGGCAGCCATATTGCTCCCCGGCTCTTCCGCCGGAAGTACGCCCTCGCTCCGCAATACGCCACGCCCCCTCACCAGCTAGCGGATGTTGCACCAACCAGGCCCTGCCGCTGGTAGGTGTGGAGGCGTAGTCGGATAATAGAAAACACGTACGCACTGCCGCACTAACCATGGTCGTCAGAAAATGGAGGAATCTATTGTAGATCCGGCCAGGCCTCAAGGAAACGGGGAAGCGGCCAAAAGGAAGAACACGTTCCGAATAAAGGGACTATGCGGGTAAGGCCCTAAGGAAGGGACAGCTGCCAAACTCAAAGGTCAGAGAAAAGGGTTGCTGGAGGGCAAATAGACTGTTTGACCTTGGCCAGGTTATAGTCGTTTGGAGGATTAAAGGAACCACAAAACAAAGGACGAGCAATTGTTTGCTGCTGTCACTCACACCTCTCCCCCAGGCCCTTTTCCCACTGCCAGGTGCAGAATCCGGGCAACTGGACCTGCTGAGCTGCATGCATAACTGTCGTAGGAGATAGGAGAGACTGACAACCCACAACCAGCACGTCACGGAGGGAGGAGCCAGGATCTACATCTCATCGTATGTCCCTCAGAAATGTGCCAACCCTGTAACAGATCCAAGGCCTGCTCTGATCAGACTATCATCCCCTTACGTTAAATGGGAGTCTGAATACAAAGTCCTCCCACAGCACAATGCAGTGGGCAGTTCTGCACACCTAGTAATCCAGCCAGGAACGGATAGAACTTCATTCGACCCTATTTACGTCCTAAAATTACTTCCAGTGAGATTTATAGAAAAAAACTGTGTGGTCTGAGTAAGATATAAGACAGAGGCAGTTTTATGGAGATTTTTTCTTTATTGAGAAACTTAAGACTTGGGTACATCAAATAAAACCAATTTCTGGGGGGGGGGGGAGGGGAATCAAAACCCACAATAGAAAAAAAAAGTCAACACTATCTGAGCCATAGCAGAACCCAGAGAATATATTCTTTTAATTGAAAAATTCTAGGTGCTTCATAATTGACCTTTTGATACAAAATGACCTATTAAATTTGCAATTTGTGGTTCTTGATGTTGAAGTCCATAGGACAAGCTAGGAAGTCTTCAAACCTTAAGCTGAATTTCATGAGGGGTTATTTGGCTTTTGAATCCTGAAAAGAAAAGCACCAACATAAACAATCAAAAGAACCTGAGATTCACGGAAATCTCAGCCTCGGTGTTGACGTTTTGGCCGGAACAAAATCCTGTTGGCGCTGTCCTATGCAGTGGAGTATGTTGAGCTGCATTCCCTGGCCTCTACCCACTAGATGCCAGTGACACATTCCCAGTTGTGAGAACCAAAAATGTCTCCTGACATTGGCAAATGTCCTCTGAAGGGGCACACCTAGTTGAGAACCACTTACTTGGAGGATAGCAACAGTCTATAAAGACTCACGCCCTACCTTTCCAGGCCATCCTGTACTCAAAAGTTTCTAGTTTTATGGTCCTCTTGCTTAAACTCCAAATGACAAGCCAAGGGGCCATCCATGGCCATGTCAAGTCAACCGTAGCCTCCACACCAGCCCTGGCCCTTACCACCTGCACTTTCCCCTGGACTGTGCCTCTGCTCATTCGGTTGTCTCCTTTCTTCATCAGTCCTTGTCAAGGGTCCTGAGTTGCATTCACCCAAACCCCCTGGAGAGGCCAGGACCCCCGCTGTCCAGAAGTCGACTGCAACACCACACGCTGTAGCTGCAGTTAGGTGTGTGTCTCTCCCACTCTGACACGAAGGCTTGTGTCTACCGTGTTCCCAGAGTTGAACAGTGTCTATACACACAGCTGACCTCACCAATTTCAAATCAAACCAGGGAGATGTTCACAGAAATGAGGCCATGGAATCTGATTATGACACACCTGTACACTCATTATTCCAGACCAAACATGGAATTCTTGAGGAAGTCTGATTATCACCATCAGGAAAGAATAAGCTATATGGAACTGCTAACCAGGTACTCTTTATTGAGAAAACTGTTGTTTGCTCCTTACAATTTATGACCTGTACTCTTCTTCATGTTAACGTCCAGATGACAGAAAAAAACCCAGAAGATGGCATGCCCAAGTTATCAGGTTAAATGGCAAAAAGCATGGCTCTATATATTGTCCCTAATCTTTTAGGAAGATATTATTCATGAGTGAAAACCACTGCAGAAAACAAAAACAGCCAAACGTACAGTTTTTCCTTGTCTAAGAGGTAGCAGCAGCAACAGCGCCCACCTTCTGGGCAGCTTCTTTCTTGGCATGATGAGCCTGCAGTACCGCCACAGCTTCATCCACCTGTGAGAAATCTCTAGGTTGTCAGTGACATCGAAGGAGAGCACCCAGCACTCTTCCCTGATGCCCAGGCCCAGTGATGGCTTCTCCTGGTGCTGACTGCCTTCTCAAACACCCACACCACAGCAGCTCCTTCTCTGTGCCATGCCTGAGGGTCCAAGACCAGCCATCCTCCTCGCCAGCTGAGCCCACCCATTTACCTTGGAGCGGAGAGACTCAGGGGACTCCAGCATGTGCAGCAGCTCGGAGTTGTCGATCTCCAGCAGCATTCCTGTGATCTTGCCAGCCAGGTTTGAATGCATGGTTTGGATGAGCGGGAACAAACGTTCTCCTGTAGGAAGACATTCCAGTAAAAACCAGGAAAGAATGGACACTGGTGTCCAGGTTAGTACCAGGCTCTGGCCCCCTCTTCTGCAAGCACGCGAGTCACTCACCCAGCATCTGCTTCTGTTCCTGGGGCGGTGCTGCGGCCAGCATGGAGGCAGTCAGGGGCTCCTGCCCCTGCACATGGACTGCAGGCTGGGATGCCTGGGAACCAGGAGAGGCAGCTGGTTAGCACCAAGGAAAGGACTCTTGATGGTGATCAAGAGCCTGACCGTTCAACATCTGAAAGTCTACTGTGTGAAAGAGGAGGCGGAGGTAGTTGCCCTTGCTGTCAAGGAACTAACTGCAGCCTTGAGGGATGGAGAGTGTGAGGTGAGGAACAGTGGCGTGGGCGGAGAAACACAGCCAGCTATAAGCAGGAGGAAAGGGAAATAAGAAAACAAACCTACAATGCTTGGCAATCATCTATAGAATTATTGTAATTTATTCAAGGTTAAATGAAGCAAAGCTACCCAAGAATTAGAAATCCTGTTAATAAATAAGGTACAGGGAACATCTGTATATAGAGCCTTTTCCTGAAAATTCCAGTTTTCCTTTAGGGTGAATTCCTAGTAGAGACTGGGTCAAAGAGTATGAATATCAAACCATTTATAATTAGTTACATCCCACGTTACCTTTATTATACCAAGTTTTTACTGTATCAAATGTTTGAGGACTGTCAACATTCAATGTCAGTGCCTGTCACAGCCCTGAAAGTAGGGCCCTGTAGGCAAAAAATATTCCACACAGCATCAAGTTCCAGGAAATATTCAACTTAGCACAGAACAGAGGAAGCAGCTCATGGATCACAAGACCGAGTGTGGCTCCTCCAGGCAAAGTGCTACTGAGCTGTTCAACACACTGGCTGCCATCGTGGCTTGCCTGGAGTTGGGGGAGTGGGCAGGCAGAGCTCCAGAAACAGCAAGTTCCGGCTCAGAAAATCTGAGATCTGGGCCCAACTGCCCACTCCAGCTTTCCTGTGACATCAAGTTCTTTCCTGCCCTAATGTACTGATTATCTTGCAGAGCAGCTAAGGATCAACTAGGCCAGCGGAGGTGAAGAAGTGCAAGCTCCAACAGCTGAATGAGCACATATGTATTACATTGTATAAAGGAGAGCAGGAAGCACCAGCTGTTTCCTCTGGGGCATTTAAGGGAACTGTTTGTCATCCGGAAGAAAACTTCTAAGCCCCTTCTCACCCACTAGAGAGCCCTTCTGGGGCAGTGTCACCACACAGGACACATCATCCTGACACGGAGCAGGCAGTTAGTACCTGCTGAAGGAATCAAAGCAATGCATCTTTTAAATCATACAGAAACGGGAAATCCTTTTAGCATTGTCTGGTGGCCCTCACCTGCAGAGGCGGTATGGCAGGATGAGGGCTGCGGACGCTGGAGGCGTACTTGTAAGGTGTGACAGCCCGTGGGGCGGCAGCAGCCACAGCAGCACGGGGTGCTAAGTTCTGCACAGCTGTGGGAACACCTTAGGAAAAGAACAAGTAAAATTAAAGCCCATCAGTCTGGGCAAAGACCCGTCAAATCCCAGCTTTCCCCATTCTGTGTGCATCCAATACCACCTCCAGACTGGCAGCTGTCAGTCAGCCCTTGCTGGGCGGCACCAGCCCCACCAAAGTCCATAGCCAAGCGGTCCGGGCACTCAGACCCTACAACAGACCAGCAAACGCACATCAGTGTTGGCAGATGTCCAACTGGCCACGCCCCGTGGAAGGAGAAATTCCAAAGCATGTTCACACAACACATCACACATGGGGCCTCTAGTGCTACTCTCGAGGAACAGCCAACCAATAACATACAACTCTTTCCACCTCTCAGAATACAGGACATACTCTGTGAAAAAAAAGTTTCCTTAATTGTCCCAACTCCACCCAAAAGAATGGGCTGCCTCGTCATCCAGCTAACAATCTTCTACAATTAACCTTTTTCACAGGTCACCAATGAGCAGAGACTCTTAAAAAAAAAAAGTATCCAACACTCCTAGAACAAACTCTCTGCCCCTTAGGACCCAACCTAAGCACACAGCTAAGGTTACAGAACCAGGATCGAAGATGAGGCAACAAACTGACCAACCCTGGGCAGAGCCTAGTCATCCTGACTCCCTCCTCCCCAGGCCACACTTCTCAAGGCCAGTTTGCTCACCGACTCTCTGAGCAGTAGTAGGGAGGCCACGAGAGGCCGGAGCATTACCAGTTGGAGCCAGATGGCGAAGAGTTGGACGAGGCCCAGCCTGGCGTATAGCACTTGGCATTCCCTGGAAGCCTGGCGGAAAGACAAGAATTGCACATCACAGATGAATGACGCGGACCAGAACCTGGGCTGCACCTCACACAGGGCAGGCAGGGAGACCACAGTGATCAAATCCCTGTTCCCCACCACCTACCTTGAGGTCTCCCACCTTGCTGCCAGCGTGGATTAGGTCTCATCTGTGCTAACTGGTTAGGTGTGTAATATGGAGGCCTTCCCTGAGCCTGTAAGAAAGAGCACCCAAGTCCACACTACAGAACTATCTCGTCTCACCTCACTACCAGGCCTTGGCTAATTCAGGTGAAGGCTCTCTCTACTCAAAAGCTTGGGGTAAGGAAGGTCAGTTAATGGAGATTCTTTTACTCTACCCCTCTGGGTATGCCCATGAGTAAGTCCCTCCTCCTTTTATCTGAAGGACCCTTACCCTTACATTCTGAACTCTGATATCCCAGACCCCCCCGCTCCTAACCACTACAGGAGCCACTATTAGTGGGCAGGCTCCACAGCCACTAACATACAGCAGACCCACCTGAGGAACTGCAGGCACAAAGTAGCCACCAGCTGCAGGCTGGAACTGATTTAAGATGGCATTGGCAGGGAGTGCTCTCATTCCAGCCACCCGCTGCATATACTGGTTAGTCAGGTGGGCCTTTCGCTCTTCCTTCCTTTGGGCCAGAGCGACATACAAGGGCTTGGAGCCCACGATGCGTCCGTTCATCTCAGTGACTGCTTTGGTTGCCTCTTCAGGAGATGAGAAGCAGACAAAGCCAAACCCTTTGCTTCTCCCATCCTCCAGCATCACCTGCAACAGGAGACCAGCTTAAGAAAAAGGCTTTCTATGTTCTGGCAGCTCTTTACCACCACAAAAGCTGGGCTCTGCTCAAAGAGTCCCCACATCTAGGACAGGGGTTCTCCGCCCTGCCCCAGGGTATATCCCAGACCAACGGAGTCACAATTTCTAAGGGTAGGACCTAGACACTTCCTTAGTTAAGTTCTAAAGCTCCCAAACACTATGATGTGACTAATGGTTAAACGAGGGACCGAAAGACGTCTCCTGTTACCTACCTGTGGGCGACAGCCGTGGTAGACAGTTTAATTGTGCAATTTATCTGCACAAGACGGCGGTGAACGAAACTTGCATGAGCTCTTAGCACAATCAGGGTAACTTGCATGAGCTCTTAGCACAATCAGGACGTGCTTCTGAAGCTCCACATGAGAGAGAGTTAAAACCAGTGGCTCTCACCGTGAATCCCATGGGAGTGACCGCAGGAAAATGACTAGCTGGAGACGGCTGCATTCTAGTCCCAGCTCTGCAATTTCTCAGCTCCACAACATCAACAAAACACTCACTTGCCCTCTCTGAGCCTGATGTCCACAAGGCAGATAGCTACAAAGCACAGTCTACTGGTGCAGGCGGTGTTTTCAATAGTTAGTCGTTCACAAACGGCTCTTTCCTGCCCTGAAAATGTTACTCCTCCTTTCCCTAGTCTGTCTCTTCAGAATCACTGGTAACAGTACGGATGTGTGCCTGGCACCCTTTGGTGTCTTAGCTCACTGCCTGCAGAGCCTCCTGAAGTGGAAGCCGTGCAAAGTAAAGATATGTATCAACCCAACAAGTCCCTACCAGTGAGGTGGGCCACTAAGGTAAGAACAAGACACCTTGATCATGAAAATGATGCCTATGTGGAGGGACTGAGCGAAAAAGGACTCACGGACATGATTGCTGGGGGGAGGCGGTATAAGGGGACTAAATGGTAATGGGAAAAATACAATGGATTAAACTTTAAAAGAAAGAAAGAAAAAGCAGACACTGCCTCTGGAACCTCCAGATGTGGTTCTTTGGCGCTCTTTTTGCAAATGCCGACCGCACTGCTGTGCGGGTAAGCAAGGGGAGACTGGCACCCCGCCCAGATGGAGGCCAGTCAGGGGGTGACAGGAGGGAAGCAGCGAGCAACTGGAGAACCCTACAGGTTGGCCTCCGGTCAACAGCTGCTATGATGATGATGACACTCCCAGTTTGTGGGTGACTTAAGCCAAGGGGCAGGGCAGGGTCACCTGGAGTCTTTACTTGCCCAAATGGCCTCCTTTCTCATCACCTAAAGGACTTTGTGACATCTGCTGAGCAGGGCTGGTGTCTGCAACAGGTTATGACCCAAAACTTTCAGATCCTGTCACACTCCCCAAGTGCCAAGGACACACAGTACACACCCTCCTCATGTAACCAGCATTCTCTCGCTCAAGGACTCAAATTCCTTGACTTTAAAATGGGGTTCACACCCTTCTAACCCAGCTGATCTGACTATCAAAGAAAATCAAGCAAATGACACAGATGGCAAAACATGGAAAAACAAACTTCCCATTCTTTCCTCCTTTTACCAGGATGGAAGCTCCCATCCCAGTTCCAAATCCTCAAAATCCCCTTTGTTTAGGGAGTGTGGCAGAGTTGTAGAGACAGGCCCCAAGACAAATGGAGAGCAACCTGTCTGGATTTTCTCTGCTCTTACTGTGGCACCATCTGTCCCCACACCAGCACGAAGCAGCAAAGAATGGGAAAGATTCAGGTGCTCTAGGGGCTGGCAGTGAGGGACTGGGTCCAATTTATCTCCATACCCCAGGTCTTAGGAGACAGCACAGTAATAACTTAATGAATTGTCACTCTCCAGAGCGTACACTCAGACGGCTAATTGAATGCCAGGAGGAACTGGCGGGATTAATGTGGCAGCCATCATCAGAAAGGAACACAGTTTAGATCCTATTCCGTCGATGAAACAAATGCCAATAACCTGCTAAAAGATCACAACTTCTGCTTTCAATCCCAGAATCTCAGTATAAAATACCTTAGCACTGGTGATGGATCCAAAAGGAGAAAACTCTTTCCTTAACTTCTCATCATCAATGGTGTCATCCAAGTTCTTAATGTAGAGATTCACCCCCTACAGAAGGATCACTGTTAGTTGCTCTTTTATACCCCATACATTCTTTAAGACAGTGGTTCTCAAAGTGTGGGCCCCAGACCAGCAGCATCAGCATCTCTGGGTACTTGTTTAAAATGTAAATTCTCAGGCCAGAATCCAAACCTAATGAATCAGGGACTCTGGGGACCAGCAACCCATGTTTTAACAAGGCCTGAGAGTGGGATTCTGATGCATCTCAAAGGCGAGAAACGACTGCCCCACAGTTCTGACAGGGGCATCAGCACAGTCTCTCGCTACCATCCTCTTCCCTCGCAGCTGCTCTGGTGGACGACGTACCCCCGTAGGGCTCTTCTTGCCACCATTCCAAACAAATGGGCTTCATTTAAGTAAAAGGAACCCATAGGACTGAAAAAAAACTGAGGCTTCTGGAACAGTCTCTAAATGAATAAAATAATCTCTTTGGTCCCTGGTAGGCATATCCTTTTAAACCTGATGCTGGTGAACACGCCCCGAGTCCCCAACGAGAAAGCCTGCTAAACATGTCGGTGCTCTGCCAACACATCACAGTAAATTCCCTGTTGGCAGGCTGTGCCAAGACCACCTCTCACCTGGTATCGACTAATTCTCTCTTGTTTCAGCTGTTCAAATTTCCGTTTTAACTCAGCTTGCCGTTCCACTTTCTTCTGTGCACGGCCTACAAAAATGACTTTCCCACTGATCTCTTTTCCATTCATCTCTTCCACGGCCTAAAGAAGAAATAAGTACACATCTTTAAAACAAGATGCAGAGGCAGGGGCCTTGCTCTGGAGGTCTCTAAGTCTCGCCAAATATTCTGAGAGAGAAACCCTCCCTCTAGGGCTAAAAACTACGTCACGCTGTCTCTGAAGCCAGCTAAATGAATCCAAACTTCCTTATCAATAAAATGGGGCTAATGTCTAGATGAGCTACTGGCCCAGATAATATAGGAAAAAAATAGCACAGCTGGATAAATATACGCATAGCAGACATGAGCGAACCTTGATCTTCTGGCTGTCACTAGATTTCTCAGGTTCGTTTGTGGGTATTAAGTGATACATTCGAGGACCTAGCACAAGGCTTCCCCCACAAGTGGCCTTTCTCTTGTTATCAAATCAACAACTCTCTGGCCCTTAGTTCCCTCACCTATGAATGGGAACAAACACCTGTCCTATTTTCAACCTACAGGGTTGAACAGCTAAGGTGAGAGGTTTGTGCCAAGTGCTTTGAAAACAGTTAACTGATACATTAACATGTAAAACCCCATAAGAAGGCAATTCCAGAATATAGTAACTGTGCATCAGTACTAGCCACCCAGGTAATTCCAGCTCCACCGTGTTATCCAGGCCCTGCCCACACTCTGGGGCCACTTCCTACAAAAATTTTCCCAACCCACGTGGTATTCTCACCTTATTGGCATCCTCGTGTTTTTCGTAACTCACAAAGCCAAAGCCTTTGGACTTCCCACTGGGATCTCTCATCACCTTGACACTTAGGGTCTTACCTATTACCAAAGGACAGAACTATTAGGAACACCATCTCCACCACAGTTCAAGGAGAGAGGCTTCTCTAGGAGCTCACTTGAAGCAACCTCCTGCTGAACCCAGATGGACTATTAAGAGAGAGGCACCGTGCCTGGACTTCTAATCCTGACCAAGCTTCAGAGATGGCCTTAGAGCTTGGATGAGGCAGGGTAAAGCCAAGAGCCAAGGCCTGGAGGCTATTCTTATCTACCCTATGACCTTTGTCATGCAAGGTACTTTACTTCTGGGTCCAGGTGCCTTCTTCTTTTAAATAAAACAGAGGAATTCCAGGTATGGAGGACTGTGCAAGAGGACACCTGGGTGTAAGGACCCGACTTACCAAACTGGCTGAAGAGCTCCTTCAGACTCCCATCGTCCATCTCCTCCCCAAAGTTTTTGATGTACACATTGGTGAACTCCTTGGCTTTGGCTCCGAGCTCGGCTTCTCGCTCTTTTCGAGACTTGAATCTGCCCACAAACCTGAGAGGAAACCATGAAAAACAGTGATCACCCAGAGGAACAAAACATGATTTCCAGGGGCTCAAAGGAATGCAGGTTAAAGGCTGACAGGAGAGGTTAAAACACGAGCCCCAATCCAACCACCAAGAGAGCAAGCTCAGAGACACCCAACTCCCCACAGAAAAGAGAAAGAGGCAGGACCGTCCTGCAGGAACCAGCCCCAGGGCTCCTGGCTCAAACCAGGCTACTCCTACCACATCACAATGCCTTCGTGAAGAAACCTGATGACCACGTTTTTTAAACGTTCATTTCTGTGCATCTATGTAAATGCATAGAAAAGGTCTGGAAGGATACAAACCAAACTGTTAACAGTGGTTAATCTGAGGAGTGAAACTGCTAGAGTGAACCACCTTTAACTTTTTCACTTTATTCACTTCAGTGTTGCTTACACTTAATAGGAATGTTATCCCTGCATTGAGAGTCTTTAGATTTCTTTCTAGTGATACCTTTGGGAGACTTGACAACGGGGCACATACACAGTATTGATGCAGGCCATCTCCTGGTCTGTTCAACAACACAAAGGACAGAAAGGATTTTTGCTTGTAACAGCCAAGACTCAGTGTTCCTTCTCCCCCCCCGTATGGCTCAGCTACAGTCCCCATCTGTGCACTGTACAATGACCACTACAAAGTAACAAGGTCTGTTAGGAACAGCGTCTTCTGCAATGGGCTGAGATTTTTCACGGTGACCACATTAAGTATTACTGTGGAGCCAGCCTTGTGTTAGAAAGCCACCAAGCCATAAGTTAGCTAAGTGGAGGTCTGGGGACAATTTGGCATCAACTCGAGAGTGACCTCACGGACAGACCAAGGTCACGTGGCTAGTATACAGCTCCTGGTCAGTCCAGGGCCCTCTCCACTCTGCCGTTGGCCAAGACCCCTGCTCAGAGTGGGCTTAGAGCCGTCTTCCAGCCAGCCCCAGCTGCTGATGCTCACAAAACCCAGAGACGTATGCTTTTAAGGGAGAGGCGGCAGGCAGGCCATGGCTTGGGCAGGAAGCCCACCTTGGCGAGTCAAAAGGGCTGCCATGGCTCGGCAGGGAGACTCACCAGCCCTGGAGTGGAGAGGTAGGAGCAGGCCACACTTGGGCCGAGAGAACCAGTAGCCGCCTTGTGTGTGCCAGTTAATACCGAGGTGGGGCCAGGCTGGCTCATGCGATGGTTGTTGCTCCGGGCTGGGACACTCACACTTTGCGGTCATTGAGGAGCATGCCGTTCATCTTCTCGATGGCCTTGTCTGCAGCCTCTTGGGTCTCGAAGTGAACAAAGGCATAACCCTTAGAGCCGTTCTCATCACACACCACCTGTCAGAGACAAGGCAGGGCACTTTAGCGCCACTGGGCAGCCCCAGAAACTCAAGAACCATGTGGTCTCTTACTCAGGGCCCCCGGTGTCTGAGGCCTCCAACCTATCCATGCTCAAACAGCAGGGGCTGTGGCAGGTAAGGTTTTTCTAACACTCAGCATAGCACCAGGCACCCAGTAATGCTGCATTTACAAATGGAAGCCACTATTAGGCTGCTTCTATTCCAAACGTCTTCTTCATTAAAAACAGAGATATGGGCACAAAACCATGGTGCTATAGACAGACAAACCACCACACAACCTGTATACAGTTCTCCACATAAACAGGAGCACAGAAAAGGAAGAGGGGAAATTCATGCCTCTAAAACGACTACATGCAGTTTCCTGGAAACCAGAAGCACTGCTCTGGGTCTCCACCCGAGAGAAACCCTTTCTGGCTTTCCAAAGTTCGAAGACAGGAAGGATATTTCACAGAGAGGAAGAACAAAGGCACGAAAGCACCAGCTAGTTATACTAGGTTGTGGTATGAGATTATCTACATGGATCTATTTGGCTTAAGGGCCATTTCCAGAATTTTGAAAATTATCATACCCTGTCACTCAATTCCAAGGCAGTTCCCCATCTAGTACTTATTTTGTTTTCAGAATGTGGTAATTACTCTGCTGAAATCATTTAATCGGTATTTACCTTGCAGGACAGAATGTTTCCAAAAGCAGAAAAAGTATCATAAAGTGCCTTGTTATCTATAGATTTGTCCAGGTTCTTGATGAAGACGTTTCCCACACCAGACTTCCTCAAAGAGGGATCCCTCTGAGACCACATGATGCGGATTGGCTTCCCCTTAATCACGTCAAAGTTCATGGTATCCAAGGCCCGCTCAGCTGCAAGAGAGAAGCACATTTCCATCAAGGATGCAAAACACCTGCCCTGGCTGGTGTGGCTCAGAGGCCTGAGCACCAGCCCTCAAACTAAAATAAAAGGTTGCTGGTTCAATTCCCAGTGGGGGCACATGCCTGAGTTGCAGGCCAGGTCCCTGGTTGGGGGTGTGTGAGAGGCAGCTGATGGATGTTTCTCTCCCTCCCTTCTCCTCTTTCTAAAAGTAAACAAAATCTTAAAAAACAAAACAAAACATGAAACACCTTATGTAGGTGACTGTCACCATCCTAGGAATAAGTCACTCGGGGACTTTTCAATGTAATCACTCTGATAAAAGGCAGCTCTTAAAATTAAGGGGCATCAGATTCCTCTTGCCTGCATTGCTACCGAGGGTAGACACAGTTGTATACAATTAATCCCCTTCATGGCCAAAGCCTCAACCCCCTGGGTCTGCATCCTTGTTGCGTAAGGGGGTCAGGCAAGATCATCCAAATGGCCTTATGGCACCAGGATCAAATGATAATAGGGTGGTGGAGGGTGCGTCCCAAGACCTCAGTGGATGCCTGAAACCGTGATTGTACCAACCGTACACATGCAGTTTCTTCCTTATACACACACACCCATGATAAAGTTTAATTTATAAATTAGGCATAGTAAGAGATTAACAACAATAATAAAATGGAACAATTATCACCATGTACTGTAATAAAAGCTGCAAGAACGTGGTCTCAAAATCTTACTGTTCTCTACTTTTCACTTAAATGAGGTACTTCCGGGCTCTCTCTGGCACCTGAACTGCCCGCACCCCTACTCTTCTGCTTCGGGGCCATCACGAAGGAAAGTATGGGGAGCAGAACACGCGCACTGCGATACCAGTCGGTCTGAACTGAGGCGGCCGCTCAAGGACTCGACCGACTGGCGGTGGTGTGGAGAGCACGAGCGTGCTGGACAAAGGATGACCCGTGGCAGGCAGCATGGTGGGAGACTGCGTCACGCTAACCAGCGTGGCACGCAACATAAAATTACAAATGTTTTATTTCTGGAATTTTCTACTTAATAATTTTTGGGCCACGGTTGACCATGGGTTAACTAAAACCGCAAAAAGCAAAACAGCAAATAAAGGGGGACTACCGTACCTATTTGACTAAGCTTTTTTAAATTTTTTTATTTTTATTTTTCTCAACAATTACTAGCTGCCCAGGCACCAAAAAATTATGCTTCTGAAACCTCTTGATGCCGATTCCGCACGGAGAGCAATCAAGCCGCCCTGCGCGCGCCGCTCACGACAGAAGCCCTTTTTTATTTTTTCACTAAGCTTTTAAAATAATTTTTTTAAAAAGACTTCATTTTAGAGAGAGAAGGACCATTTAGTCCACACTACAGCTACGACACAAATAACAAAACCATACTGTGAGCAAGCGGTTGGGACTGAGAATGCGCTGCCCCTGAATTCAGCCCAGTTCATGTTTTCAGTTTCTGAGAACAGAAATTGATTCAGACAAAAACCCTCAATCATCAAAACGATAAATATACTAACAGTCACACATGGAAACGTTCTTTGTATTACGAGACAGGGAGGATAAAACTGCCACACCTTTCTGCCTGAGGAGACAGTGCAGGCAGGCAGGCCCTGCACCTGCTGGTGTCTAGGCCGTCAAATGCCTGTTGTCCACCCAAGTTCTCCCAACCAAATCCCTGTGTGCACCATGGAGACCATTTAAAGGGCCAGAAGCTAAAATATATCATCACCTGTAGCCAGGAGCAATTCCCTTCACTGGTAGGAGCAAGGACCCAGAGCTGGTGGCCACTTATCCTGGCTTATGCAATGATACATCACCCAGAATGTCCTCCATGAAGGAATGAGGGGTGGGGTGGGGGGGCGGTTTCCTGCCTCCAGGCACCACCCCACTTAAAAGGGGGAAACCAAAGCCCTGGCTGGTGTAGCTCAGTGGATTGAGTGCAGGCTGTGAACCAAAGGGTCGCCAGTTCGATTCCCAGTCAGGGCACGTGCCTGGATTGTGGGCCAGGTCCCCAGTGCTGGGCGTGCAAGAGGCAACCACATACTGAAGTTTCTCTCCCTCTCCTTCTCTCCCTAAAAATAAATAAAACCTTTAAAAATATATAGAAAGGGGGGACAAAATTCCCTTACTAGCCCTCCACAAGCATACAGCCAGCCACCTTTCCCACCTTCCTCAGGTGGGCTGCTCAGTGTGGGAGGGGAGGAGGTCAGGAAACGGGGGACAGAGAGCACATCTAAGTCAGGGAAAGTCCAGGCACGGGACAGTTTGCTTGTGGTCACCAGCTGAGACCGAAAACCTGGGACCCCAACCTGTGCTTCATCAGTTAGCAATGAAGGAGCTCATTTCAACACGGCTCCTCTTCTATTTCCAGACGGCGCTGCAGAAGGCAAGGCAGCTTAGTCTGACAAATCGGGCTGCACTTATTTATAGCAGGAAGAGGTCCTGCAGAGGTATGTGTTGGCAGACACACTGACCAGTGGTTTCTGCTCCTATCTCTAAGTGACAGGACTTTTGTTCAGAAGAGTCAAGAAGGCAGGCCACAGCCAATGCACCCACGACTCCCACCTAAAATGGTCACACTCGGCAACCTTCTCTGTGCTGTGGCCACACACGCTCCGCTCGGAGCACAATGAACTGATGGGAGCGGTGCCTTGGGAATCTCAGTGAGTCCAATGCTGTGGTCGCAGCTGCATCCTGGGCAAGTGACACTCTATGTGCTTCAGGGATAGCAAATAAAGTGGAGACAAAAATAGGGCCCTGGCGATCCTTCGCCACAGAAAGGCTTGCTTCTCCCAGTAATGATCTCTACAGTTGTTCCTTTTTCATCTGGAGTCACGTGCAGCCCCTGATTAGGTTTCTTCTGGCCTGCCTCCTGCCACCACGCCTGCAGCATACCTCTCTGCTCCCTTGCTCCAAGCTCAGGCCCAGTGTGGGCTCACGGAGCACTGCCCTGGCAGACCCAGCTCAGCCCCCACCTTCTGCAGCCCCTCTTCCTTCGCAGGAGTCCCATTTTCTTCAGGTAGGGTGTAGTAAAAGGGTTCTGACAAGTGTAAAGCACTGTTCACAGGTGAGACAATCATCCCCACCAGTCAGCCCAGCGGAGTCGGCGCTTCCCCAGGCTACCTGGAGACCCAGTCTCCACAGCCCAGGGGCAGACACCCAGACCAGGGAGCTGGCCTGGCACACGAAGCTCTGGTGGTGCTAACACAAGCGCCTGCTCAAGTTTAATGCACAGAATCATTGCCTGCTTCCTACCTGCCCTGAAACACCTTTATCAGCATTAAATCGAACAGACTCCCAGTCCAGGGTAAAGGGAGGGGAGGGGACACCAGCTTGGCAATCTAAAATCTTTGCAGGAATTGTGTCTCAGTTGTCCTTTTCGGCAGGCCTGTGAGGGGCACCGGCCTATGCCCGCTCACCAGCAAAAGGTCTCTCTAATAGACCAGCGCCACGGGAGCAGGACCACACACACCACAGAATGACCATGACTTCCCTCTGAAACCGCTGTTTTAGTCTCTCTGGGTTCCAACCGCACTGCCACCACTGATTAGCCCAAGGTCATCCAGTGAGCAAGTGGTGGAAACAAGACTGAAACTCTGGTCATCCGATGCCAGGATCCCGTGTTCCCCACCCCTGCATCCTGCTCCCCACTATGGCTTCTGTGGCAACGTGCTGTCGTGATGCCTCCTCCATGTGGGTAGGGGACCGGCCCGGTGGAGGCTCCTAGGGCCCCCTGGGATACTGAGAATTTGTGGACACCTACTCACCGTCAGCCGGTTGCTGGAAGTTGACGTAGGCATAGCCCAGGGAGCGGCGGGTGATCATATCGCGGCAGACCCGGATGGACAGTACAGGCCCCGCAGGACTGAACTTTTCATATAGCATGGCCTCGGTGACGTCCGAGTGCAGGTCACCCACGTAGAGGGAGGCCATGGGGTAGCTGCTGGCGGCAGCGTTCATTTCCCCAGCCCCCACCACCCCAAGCCCCGCCAGGACTTCTTACAGGGACCACACAGGACAAAAGGGGGCTCTTCTCGGAGCCGGGGCCGCGCCGCGGCTCACAGGTGGCAGAGTGCAGCTGAGAAGCTGGAGCAGGCTCAGAAACAGGAGGGGGACAGAGGAGTTCGGGGGCGGCTCGCCCGAGACTGCAAGACCGCAGACAAAAGGCTCTCAAAAACAATATGGCCCACCCTGGGAGTTTGTAATCTCCAGCTGTTCTGGTCTGAAGCTCCAAATCTCAAAATCAAATTTATTAAAATGTGGATTTCCCTCCAAATTATAAAAATTCTTGAAGAGGCAACCAAATGGTGCCCACGCGGCCTCCGGAACACGCGTTTCGCTATAAATATAGGCCTTGGGCTCCTGGCGGTTTAAGATTACAGCAGCCAGGGAAGAGGGATACAAAATATCTGTCTGTACCGGCTCGGCGAGCCCCGGGGACCGAGCGCGCAGCCGCCTCCACGCCGGGCCGCGAAGGGCAGCGCGGACACGTGGTGCGCGGGGAGGCAGGCGCGCGGGGGGCGGGGGCGCGGGGCTGCCACGCGGCGCAGACGGACGGCAGGAGCGGAGGCGCGTGGACGCGGGCGGCTCACCACCGGACCGACAGACCGGGGCCGACAGACGACCAGGTGCGGTAGCGGCGGCGGCGGCGGCGGTGGCGGCGGCGGCGGCGGCGAGCGCGGGCAGGCCGGAAGCGTGCAAAAGTGACTTCCCCGCGGGTTCTCCGAGGAGGATTCGCTTTTTCTTTCTCTCTTTCTTTTTCTTTTTTTTTTTCAGATTTTAAAGCGTTTTCGGGTTTTTTTTTATCTTTTTCTCTTTTTTTCTTCAGGCTGCAGAGCCCGAAAGCAGCACAAGCTGCAGCGACCCGGGGCGGAGAGAGGCGGCTGGAGGAGCCACCGCTCCATTTATACCCGCCCCGGGCGCTGCTGGTCGAAGGGCGCCTCGCGACCTGGGCGCAGTCTTGCCCGCCCACTCGGCCCGGGGGCCCGAGGCGGGGCGGCCACGCGAGAGCGACCTGGCGCGGCCGCGCGGTGCCACAGCGACCCCTGGCGTGCGGAGGACCGCTCCGCGGCGGAGGGGGTGCTGTGCAGACTCAAGAGCCTCTGGCCACTCCAACGGTCTTGCAAACAGCTCGCCTTCCAGGAATAAAACCCATCGATAATTTAACACACCCACTCACATAAAGTGTACAAACAATATATTGCTTAATTGTAAAAAAAAAACAAAAAGATGACATGAAATAAATTATAATGATATAATAGGTGTTGCAGTATGTAAATGTTTGGGCCCAAACACAGGAGGAAACGTTCAGAATGCTGGGAAATCGCAGTGGAATTATCAGGAACGGACAGCTACAGCTGCAGTAGTATCTGTGGATGATGGGATTTTCCGGAAAGATGAGCAAATTTTGGTAAAGTTCCATAAAACAAAATACAATCATCCGTCTATTTACATGGTAGTGGCATTTCCGGAAAGTAGTGTCTAGGCTCTGTAGGGGAGAAAGAAACTTTATTCCAGCTGATCTAACAATTAAATTGACATGAGACAGATTAACAAGAGAAAATAATAAAGGTAGTGGTCTATTAGGTATAGAAACTCCACCTACATGAGAGGTTCAGAGACAAAATGAGGTGTATATGACATTCTGAGCTAAGGATGAGGAAAGGTGCCTAGGGGCTTCAAAGGGGAAGAGGGTCGTTTGCAGGACAATCAGAAGAGCAGATGTTCAGTAATTAGGTGTTTGCCTACCCTACAGATGGGTTGTAAAAGGTTACTTCTGGTAGGAACTCGTTATGGTCCAGGCCTCCAGTTTCAATTCTTTAAGGGAGAAGTGTTAAAGTTTCTCCTGAGCCTGCAGGGTTGCAATTGCTTTCAGCTCAAAATAATTCCTGTGCCACCATGGCCTGCCTTGGAGAAGCCTGTTCTGACCAACTTTAGTCCTGCATTGTAAACTTCCTGAGAAGTTCCATACTTCAGAGCTTGGGTTTGATAGGCTGTTCCATATCTCACTAACCCAGTCTCAGTCTTGAGACTGGGTGAGTTTTATTAAACAGTTGTGTCTCATTTCAGGAGACACTGAGGCAGGTGGGCTCCCAAAGCAAGGCCTAGCGTACAAGCAATCAAGTATTTAATAAGAGGCATCTCCTTGTAAACAAAAGAAAAACAATGGTTAATGATTAGAGCAGACTATAATCCCGTTTCCGAGTTCTCACAGCAACCAGTCGGGATTTCTAGGTGTCTGTCTGGAGTCATCTTGGGATGGAGCGAAGGCAGGCAGTGGCGGTCTGATGAATTTTCCTGGTCTACAGTGTGCGTGTGTTAGGTGACCTGTCCACAACAGGCACAAAGATTGTCTTTACATGAGCTGCTGTGGTGGTTTCTCTGAAGGGCATATCAAGTTGTCATACTTCAGTTGGCATGGATTTGGGAAAAGGGCAGTTTTAGTTCTCAGTGATTACAAGTTGGAAAGGTGGCAGGAAAATTGGAAGCATGAGTTTGCAGAGTCATAGTCAGATGTTGGAGGAAATGAGAAGAATTCAGCATCCAGTGTATGGGTAGAAAACAAAAGCCTCCAAAGACAATGAACAGCACTAGAATCTAATGTCCACAAAGGTGGATTCCTGGAACATAATTTCCTCTCTAAAATCATTTCCATGTTCCACCAAAGATAGCCAAATTAAGACTAATTTGTTTGCAAATTAAGCCTAGTTTCATAAACTTGGCCTGTTATTTGTATAATTACAACAAGAATAGCAATCGATCATATAGGCTCATTTAAACCTGCTTTTCTGGAATTTTTCATAAACAATCTACAGATTGAACTTAAAATGGCCTGTCGAGGCCAGAAGAGCCAAGCCAAAGACTTGCCATCAGACTTTGCCTGCAGGACCTTTAGACTGGGTTAACTCTTCTTTCCTTGAGGTCCTCAAAATGTCTTGAGTTTCCTGCACCTGTGATAGACCCAGTCCAGTTTCCAATTGTGTCCTGTTGCAAGGAGAACAGATTCTTATTGAACTTAGGCAAATAACAGTATCGCTATGAAAATAAGAATACTCACTGGACTCACAGAGTTTCTGAATTCCGAAGGGATCAAGTAGGGGGAAAAAGATGTTTCAATTCTGCTCACAAAGGTATAATTTACCAAATTGTTATAAGTCATAGTTTCAGAGGAAACTTTTCCTTCTATCTGGGAAAACCCCAAAATTAAAGAGCTAGCAGGGTTTCAAACAAAAAGTCATAAAAATGGTAATCATCCTCATGAGTTCATTCAGTCTCATGTAATTAAGACCCGTTCTGCTTGAATCCAGTTTTTCCATTAGTTTTCTAGACATGGCCTGATGATTGAGGTGGAGAGGGTCAGTGACAATTTCAAAAAGTTTGTAAGACTTTCCTGTCAAGGCTTGTATGATTTGCTCAGTGAAGTGAGCGCCTTGGTCACTATAGATTGTGGAAGGTGTACCCCACATGGGAAACACATTTTCTAACAGTTTCTTTGCCTCTGTGAAGGAATCAGCCTTGTGGCAGGCGAAGTCTTCAGTCCGTCTGGCAAACATACCTACAACAACAAGAACGTATTGATAACCCATACTTAGTGGCCGTTGAGTGAAGGCCAGCTTAAATGCACTGTGGTAGATGAACAGATGCAAAAAGCAAAAAAATGGGTTTTGCTGGGGAGCCTAGTAGAATCCCATAGCCCCAACTATTCCTTTAATTTACAGGCGTTGTCTACCCATCTTAGCTTCTCTGATTCACGATCAGACTGTTATGTTACATGAGCATCAAGATGGCAAACGTTTTGCATTGAGGTATCATTATCTATTGATTTTCTTTTAGAGAAAGAGAGGAAGGGAGAGAAAAGCATCTATTTGTTTTCCACTTATTTATGCATTTATGCATTCATTGGTTGCTTCTTGTATGTGCCCTGACCAGGGAGCAAACCTGCACCCGTAGGGTATCAGGATGATGCTCTAACCAACTAAGCTACCTGGCCAGGGCTGAGGGGCCATTTTTGCAGAAGCAGAATGGACTTCATCCACATGCGCCACAATCTTTGTAGATTTTGTTGCTGCTGCCTTAGTGTGAAAGTCAGCTAGGGAATTTCAAATACAAAAAGTCCAGTTTTCTTAAGTAATCAAAGACCTGATTAGGACAACATAAAATGAAATGATTTTGGTAAAACACAAAATCTTTGCTTCTTCAGCAAAAAACTTTTCATAGTATCTTTTCAGGAGCAGACCAACGGTCCAAGAAAACTTTGTTCTTTCAGTGGATGGGAGACTGTTAAGTTTTAGTACACTGTGGACATTTTTTGTTTTATTAAAAAAAATTTCTGCCCTGGCTGGTGTGGCTCAGTGGATTAAGCACTGGCCTGCGAACCAAAGGGTCGC